>OMLP01013437.1:18754-32560 GCA_900302685.1 Spondyliosoma cantharus | reverse complement strand
TATACGGAGCTGGCAGACAGTCGCCCCAAACCCCACTACATCCCCCGTTTCACACCTAGGTTGTAAAATTAGCAACTGAAAAGTGGCTACAGTATGGCTGTAGATAGTAAGTTAGATGTCGGACAGAACAATGATGTTATTACGGCATAGCTGAGAATAAAAAAAACGAATTCTCCATTCCCACTCGTAGCTGTCGAGAAAACATTGCAGACTCGTGAAATAGCATGCTACTTATGTTTACTCAATTAACGACAGACACTCAAAACCGACTGTTCTGAAAAAGGGCTGTTTTGGCAGGGTGAGCCAGGGTGATTGAACTGGTATTGTGCTTCATCCTCATGGTATTTTGACCAAAGCATGTCACAGACATTTCATTAAGACACCAGGGAACTAGGTTAACCTCTTCAGCCCTAGGCCTCTGGCTCAGGCCTCTGCTCAAAAATGACATGCCCATAATGAATAGAGTATATCTCTGCAACTACATGATCTATATGAATAATCTTGGTATCATAATAAAGGTAATACTAGTGAGATTTCTGAAAAGGTTTAAGCATTAGTATAGATGTTACTGGGTCAGAGTAAATGAAGATGGAACACAGCATAAATGAAAGATTTAATTTCCGCTTAACAAAACTGTATACTTTTAGAGTGAATATCCCCTTTAAATCATGCAGTTGCAGCCCAAAACCTCCAGCAAATAATAGAAAAAGATCTGAACATTACCTGTGCCAAAACTGATGCTCATAAAGTAAAGCAGAGCAGAGGTTTTCAGGCGTAAATTAGCCATTTGGGCACACCCATCTAAATACTGTTGGAGCTGAGCTGTCAATCACCCACACAGTTAGATTTAACGACATTTTGGCAATCCATTGGTCAATTTGGATGATTGACACCTCTATCGAACCGTCAGAATCGAGGTGCATTCCCCAAACGACAACAACACCATGGCAACAACACTAATCCGCCAATCACAAGGAGGCAAATACACTGTGTGCGAAGACAAGGGCCCTACCTACTCCACATTATACCTGCCCTCTTGGAACCAAAACCTTTCCTGAACTGTCCGGAATCATTTCAAAGTGACACAGACACATTGAGTTAGCCCGTGGAGACAGATTAATGCACTTTAACACAATTTATAATCACAAAAAAGCAAATGTAAGACATAATTCATGACTATGTCTATATAAAGTGATGTTTATTTTTGCTCTTGTTCTGCAGCCGAGTTTGGGGTGTAGAGTGATGAGACTTATACCGTTGTAATTTGTAGAGTCTCAGCTTTCATATGACATGCTGTTTGTATCGTTAGCATGAAGTAGCACAATCGCTAGTGCCGATTTTGCGGACACACGCCGTTAGCGTGTTTTTTCTACGTGCTCATTTACTTGCTTGCTGTCGGACTTATGTTTCGATTAGGTAAAAATGGTTACCATGAGCTTTTAGCTGAGCTTCTTCCCGTTAAGTGGGTGTGCTGCATGAATATGTTGCTACATGGTTAGCATGCCCGTATATGGGTGCTCGGGTTGAAGAGGTTAAGGGTCTCTGACACACCAGGCTGATGGGTCGGCAATGAGCACCCGTGTCCCTGGCTTTTCATCGTCAGCACTATAGTCTGAACTGGCTGTTTGTTTGGGCCGGCGAAAAGCTGATTTATGGTTGCATGTTGGATCCAGACAAACACCGTAATCGATGCAAGCGGCCTATGCTGTGTTGCTGGTGGTAGTGTGTGTATCGCAAGCTGTACTTTCTACGGTAAACACACCGACCCCTTCGGCTCTCAGCTGTGTCTGTCAACTAAGCAGAGTAAACAGGTCAAGTGTCCACATTCCGGCCTGTCAGCTCTCTCTAGCCCAGATACAGTCTAGCAGCTAACAGTGGTTCCAAAGGAGGAGTGTGACCCCATAAGAGCAACAGCCTGCTGGTCAGGAGGGACCTGAACAGCCTAAGAGGGAGGTGTGTTTACTGGGGAAACTACTGCCATGCTACCAGCCAACCAGTCACGGTCATTGTGGTCTGTGTTGCTGCAGGAGCAATCATGTTTCTGGGGATGTGTGCATCAGGCTATGGCACAGGGCATACATCTACTCAGTGGCTATGCTGTAGGAAAGCCGTAGATGCAGTGCAGAAGCATAAATCAAGCTTAAGCGAGTCAACTTGGTTGGCTTGTCGATGAGAGAAAACAATCTAAATAGATTTTAAGATAAGGGAATCAGTGCACAAGAAGAGCAATGGAAAAAAAAAAAGAAGCAAAGTCCCTTGAGCCTGGAATATCCACGATTTCACCAATTTAGAGGGGTTTCTCCATGTCTTTTTGCCTTTGCGGTGCCATTTGCAACTTCTTTTCAGCCATTCTCGATTAGAAGTGGCTGCAATAGCGAGAATGGTGTCAAAACATGCAGCTGTATTATAACAATAGTTTGCACTGTATATCTGAATTACAACTGCAGACTACCATTCTATGACAGTATGAAGAGTTAATACCTCTGACGCAGTCACAGATTATACAGCACAAGCTAGTTGGCCGTCGGCTGCAGTCTTTGCTTTGCGTTCAACTTTTTGGCCTAAACACTGGCAACGAAACAGTCAGTTTTCCTCGCCACCCTGTCCTTGAAGTCAGTTTGGTGTGTCTGGGCCTTAAGCTGACACATCATCACTATCCAAACAAAACCATGTATCTCCGAATGTGTTGTTCCTTTAGAGTTTGAGAACATTTTAAAAAATCTCCTGCCTCTTTAAGGTACTCTGTGTTGTTTTGGACCACTAGCAGCACTGTGGAGCATTTATTTGTATGTGGGTCAATGGTTTCACATTGTTCTACTGATCGACAGGTGGTTGAAAGACTGTTAGATGGATGGAGGTAAGTAGTTTTAAAAAGGCAGCTTTCTAAATGTTTTAAATGTGCATGCAACACGTTTGCTAGATGTCAGGCATACACATAATGTGTTTTGGTGAATAATGCTGAATGTAATGATAACTTTTGTTCATTCACTAGGGGAGCTTTAGCTTAATGAAACCATTTAAAACTGTGATGGATGAGCTGAAAAAGGCAATGCCACAAAGCTGAAAACAATTCAGCTTTCTTTATGAAATGTCCACTTTCTTGAGTTACAATATTCAGCAATAGAGAATCAACAAGTGTTACCATTCAAAAGGCTTTACCCAATGAATCTTTGACATTTTTGCTTTAAAATTAAATTGAAATTAATTAATTCTAATGATGGCATCTCTTGACTTTTGTATCAGTTGACTGGTGGATGATCTACTAATCGTTTCACCTCTAAACATCAACGCATATGTTTTTGATGGGACATTTCTAATCAAATATTACATTTCCTTCACACAATCAAATATATGCGTGTGGGTGACCTTCAACATTAACTGCCCTCTCTGTATCGATAACAAAAACTCAAATGTAGTGAGTGGCATCTAACAGCAACAATCAGCAGAGTTGTGTTTAATATCTACCTGGCAACAGATCCTGTCATCACATGGAGGCCACTCGACTCCTATTAAAATCCACTGCAGCGAGCTTGTTTCCTCCTCCTTCCCTTGGACTAGCTTGGCCAAGGTCACTGTAATTTAAATCCCACAGGGTGACCTTCTCAACGAAGCTGCATGTCTCCACAGAGTTTTCTTAGATTACACTCAAACCAAGGTTGACGACTTTAGGTCTAAACTGTGATTACTCCAGCTCTGTAATAACGCAAGTATGGTATTATGAACTATAGTCTGTCATTAATTCTTAGTGGTTTTTGATGTGTTTTTTTAATTCTGAAAAGCTCAGAGTGGAAAAAATATGAGATAGGAAACATTTTTAGGTGTGAAACTGATCGGCAAGTTAAAACCTAGAGAACCTCAACAGTTTGCACATCTGAGTGCTGTTGATGACAGCTATGTAAAAGAGGAACTGGGTATAGCTTCCAAAAGTGCCAGACTTACGCACAATCACTATTCCTTCTAATTTACTTCCAACTGACAGTTCAATGAGGGAATGAGTTCAATGAGTGTCTCACAGGCTGTTCCTTCCTCAAACAATGGGAGGCCATTCTGTACACCTCTGCACAAGCTAAACTGGGAATGTGAAGTAAATGTAACGTAGATACAATAGTGAAAGCATCCGTGTTTATATTGAATCTAAATAATGCTATCATTACATGACTTTGTCTGCCACCAGACACACGGTCACCCTGGAAAAGGAAGGTAAACTGGTTATCCGTTTCTTCTATAAATCTGTTTCAAACTGAATGATTGAATAAACTCACCCTTTGTCCTGTGTTGTTGTTATCTGCAGAATGGAAACGATCCAGTTGTCTTTACAACAGCGGCGCCTACAATAACGTAAAACGCCAGGGGGGAGAAGTTGTCCGTTGCCACTTTAATTAAACCAATCTTTTGAGATTCGTATTTCCTGAATAATCACTGAATTAATAAACAACAACAAAAAATAATGAATACAAAAATAAAGACGTGTGACTCACGTTTTGCTGATTGTACATTAATTTCAGTCGGCCTATAAAAGGTGGACATGTGTGCATGCTTGCTCAAAAAACACATAAATGCAGTGCACCATGTAGTATTCGGGAATACATTTGAATCGGAAGAGAAAGAGACAACTTATGAGAGTTTGTTTATTTAGTTTTTTATAAACAAACTAAATAAATTGTTTTCATGACTGAATAAACTGAATAAACACGCTGAGGACAACACAATTTCATACTCTTTTACTTTGTTTACATTTGGCGAACCCTGCCACCTTCCAAGCCTCAAACAGTGCTCTGTGGACCTTATTTTTCCTCTGAGAACAGCTTGTTAATTCACTTATAGAAGAATATATATTTGACTTTGTATTATTACCTCATCAATATTGTACATTTTAAAATTCCAAAACCCCAAAGTGCCCCTTTAAGCCATTTGAAGAATTTTTTCTTGCTTTGTCATTATGTGAAAACCTTATCATTAGATATATTTTTTTTTTTAAATGAGCTGCTAATCACTGATAGAAGGTTCCAATCTTGCATTTTGAGTTGGTGTCAGGCTTTTGTTTGTTTTCATGTGTCCCTCTAGTAGCTATAAGTGTACCATGCAAGATTTTTAAAAACATGTTTTACCCCATTGCAACTCAATTGTTAGTTAGTTAGTTATTCAGTTATTATACTCTAAGTGTATGTAGTTTGCTGCTCATTTCCTATTTCTCATCCAAACCATCACACCTGCACGCCTGTGTGTGTGTGAGAGAGAGTGTGACTTTCATGAATGCCTGTTCTAAACTACTATTTAGACTTTCATTATGAAACCACATGACACCGGCGTTTACAAGTTCGCACTAATTACGGGTGAAACAAACTGTTAATGGTGATGCGTTTCTTTCGCGCAGATCTGAGGATGGTGTTCATCAGCTGCAGATTGCTCTGCGGTAAAAGTGTGTGTCTCAACAGCTGGCGGCTCGCATCGCACCGCCTGGCGCCCACTGCTCTCCAGGCTGATAAGTGCTCGGAAAGAGGTAGGGGATGTTCATTCAGGGGCTGAGACTCGCCATATCCTCAACAACCCAGAGAGCTGTAAAGTTAAATTAAAGCAACGCCGCCCTGGTGATCTGGAGCATTAATAACGCAGTTTAAGTTACAGTTATACGCGTCCAGGTGCGATTCGGGCGCACAACAGAAGGTTAAGCGCACATGGGCGAACATTTGTTCCTTTAAGTCAGTGACCGAGAAATAACTGCGATTAAGTAAACCCAGCGACAGACCAACAACGGGAAGGTGCGATGTCTAACTCTGCCCCCCACGAGGGGATCATGAGGAGGTCTTCTGGTGTGGCACGTGGAAACCGACCACCCGATTTGGAGCTGTCGCAAACCACGTTCAGCGCGCCTGAGCTGGGGACACCTGTGGACACTTTTCTTGAAAGAGACAAAATGCCTGAGGACGGGAACACCCCCATCGAGGTACCCCCCGTTCACATCCACCCGTACTTATCTCATCCTCGGATGTCTGTGCGGATGTCGGTGTACAGCACCGGGGTCCGTCCTATCCTGACGCGCGCCTACATTCAAGGACGCGTTTATAACTTTCTGGAAAGGCCGTCTGGCTGGAAGTGCTTCGTGTATCACTTCACAGTGTGAGTGTTTTTATTTTTCATAATCATCCCGTTCCACTGGGTATTCAAGGGTATAATTGCAACTCTAAGATCCTAATTAAACAGGGAGTTAATTGCGCATGTAGAGCCTTGGAAGCCCTCGCAACAAAGAACTGTTAATCCTGTGAATTTTAGAAAGATGCTGCCCAGATATCACAGCACTACTGGAGGTCCCCCCAGGAACATTAAAGGGATATTTTAGTCTCGCCACGGCAGATTAAAAAATACCATATAATTCATCATAGACAAGAGAATCTCAGACAAAATATGCCCTCGCAGGGGTACTAAAGGGATATTGCACAGATCATTCATGTGGGAGACTATTTTCCTGGGCGCCACTGAGCATTTAATTTTGCAGCAGCACAGCCACAGCAACACATGGAGTGAGCCTAAACCAACAAGACTTTTAAACTAATTCAACCAGACAGGGGAGGTTTTAATATTTTTTCCTCCCTGACAGTATGACAGGTGTGTAAGACTACCTGTTTTTTTTTATTAAAAATCAAGCTCATAATGAACATAAAACTTTGAAATCTCGCATGGGGCTGATTTTATCTGCCACAGCTTCAATATCATGAAAATGTCACATGAAGGCTCACCATCCTGAGCTGATGTGACAGTTTTGCCAGATAGCTTGAAACTCTGTCTTTACTTTTGACAAATGTTGTTACTAACAATGAAGACGTGTCTTTAAACCATTGATGATGTACCAAAGGATACATTTCGCTGTTTCTGCTTTGTGGAATAGCCCACATCTATGACACTGTCAGTCCAGCAGATGCAGACTGGAGTGTCCAGGCCGAGGTTTAGGAATGTGGGATATGATTGTCCGCCTCACCCCCATGTGTGCATGTCTGTCCCCACTTGCTGGCACTGATAGCAAGCAGCTAAACTTGGCAGTGTGCGCGTGTGTGTGTTGTGCGTCGCTGTAGAGGAGGTAGAGGCACTGTCTGGCACTGCTGCCACCCTGTGACCCCGCAGCGTCTGAGGGGACGTGGGGGAACGCAGCCTGTCGCAGCAGGTTAGAGTCTCAGTGACTCAAAGGGAGCATGAGCCAACACAGTGCAACTCAAACACGTTGGAACAATAACCGCACAATGCACAGTCGCAGAGAAGCGAGTGGCTGATATGATAACAGGAAAATCATCGTTCAAGCGTCTACATTTCCAGTGTTGTATTATTTGACTGCACAGCGAGAGCAAACCAGAAGGACGAGGTGCCTCAACCTGAGCTCAGGACCGCATGAAACGACAGGAAACACCACAAAGTGTTTGTCGAAACAGAAAATCTCACGGTGAACGTATGGAAAACTGTGTTCTGGATAGACCCGCTACTAGTTTTAGGGTTTCTTTTGAGGAAAACTGTCAAATGTTTGCTTGCTCCAACTTCTTAAATGTAATTTATTTATTTCATCAATGTCTGTCATTCATGATAGTAAATGAAGCATTGTTGCTTTTGGAACCGTTGGTTGGACAAAAGAAGCAATTTAATGTCACAATGTTTTCATACTGTACAGGCTAAACATCGAATTATCAGCAAATCAATCAATAATTAAATGATTGTTGGATTAAACACCACTTAAGGACGAAAGAGGTCTTTTCTGAGGTTGACCTGGCCTGGAGTGTTTCTTTCACACTCAGCCGAGGTGGCTGTTTGTTTGCTGCAACTCAGCCCCATCCAGCACTTGTTTGGCCAGATCTGAGATTTCCGGTTTCAGCAGGTAAAGGTCACATTAGCGTACCACTGAACGAAATCGCCCTTGAAAGGAAAGGATGTCAGCAGTTTCTCCGTTTGTAATATGCAAGCAGAGTTATCACAAACTGAAAACATTCTCTTGGATTGATGTAGCTGTCACATTTCCACTGATGTTTAGTCTGGCTGGTTGTGAATACACATGGTCATACTTGAACAGAGACAGTCTTCAAACATCAAGTCCACTGGAGTCAGTCAAGGAACCACAATGTTGAATTCCTCTTTTTTGTGGGCTTCAGTTCAATATTTGCAGGACCAAACCAAGTTGGCAGAATAAATGTCAGAATTTTACATTTCTCAAGGTTTTAACTTTCAATGTTTATGTTGTCACTACACTGCTTATGATCTGGTTAGGTTGAAACCAAAATCATGTGGTCAGGGTTACAAAAAAATCATGTTTTGGCCCAAAAAAAAAAAAATCCAAACTAGAAAGCAAACAGTGTACTCTCGTTTGGCGGCCCTCTCGCCTAATGCCTGACTTTGTTTCCACGAAGACGGCTGCGTGTCTCCCCTCAGCCTCAGATTGGATAAGAAAGTGAGATCAAACACATGCAATCTGAATCTGATATGATAAGTCATGTGGACATGTTTATATAATACGAATGAAATACTTTCATTCTCACCACACCAGTTCAAAATCAGTATGACTCATATCAGAGACGTAGGGAACACCAAAACTGCAATTTGAAGTGCTGCAACTAAACAGCAAAGAGCATGTTTTGAGCGAAACATACCCACTCACATCAGAACTGAGGGCACAGGTAATGTTATAGTTTGTATGGCAGTGAATCGTAACGCAAGTTAGACAAAATAATGATGTTCAGGGCCTTTGCTTGAGGGCATTTTCTCTAACTGGACCTCTTTGAGTTTTATTTTTTTTCTCAATGATCCCGCTGTCCTGTCTGGAGAGGTCCTCCGGTTTATTCAACCCTCAAAGACCTGCATAGCTGGCATCGGCTTAAAAAAAGCCCTGATACTGTACATAGCTTTTCACTCGTCTTGTTTGGGCATTTAAGGAGCTCTTCAGCAAGCGTAATTATGCCACACACAAACCCATGTAGTTTCTCCCTCTCTGCATTGGTTGTTGCCAGTCTACCTTTGTTGTTCATGTTCAATAGATTTTATTGTATACTGTTTTTTTTTGTTGCTTCAGTGTCCTTGGTTATGATTGAATAACCCTTTAATAATAACACATCTCTCATCTTCATGGTCAATAAATGAAATATAGGACTGCACATAATAAGGTAACATAATAAATAGCTCTAACTTGCCTGGGAAAGGTCAGATATAAACAAAATAAATCAAATGAAAATCTGAAACATCCAAATACATCTTTTAAAATTAGACTAAACTTATTATGGTTCGCATAAAAAAAAAGAAAAGATTTTGACAGCTCATTTTTTTTCCAAATCTTGTAAATTCATCCATTCTCAGAAAAGCAAATGAAAAATTGAGACTTTAAATGAGACAGACTGACTCAAATGATGTATGGCACTTGACGCTTACTGCTAGAACAGGGAAAGAAAAACAAAGGAGAGGAGAGTCAAGCACCCCAAACATTGTTCCAGGACTGTTTACACCCTTTAAACTGAAGTAGGCTCCTTTTCGGAGTGTATCGTAGTGCATTCATACAAATCTGCCTCAGTGCTGTAACACAGCCAGCTGTTTGTTGTAAGAGCATATTGTTGTGATGGCTCACCATCCTGCAGGTTTTTGGGGTCAGTTCAGTACCTTGTTTTGCACGTGTTTGAGTGGGAGCAAAGCAGTTAAGAACAAGCGTGGCCTTATCACTGACCCAGAACTGGAACGTCAGAGGGACCCAAGGCCTTATCAGAGGCTCCCTTGTGTTTGCGTGTTTGCCCATGCATATGTTTGTCAGTCTGTGTGTGTGTGTGTGTGTGTGTGTGTGTGTGTGTGTGTGTGTGTGTGTGTGTGTGGTGATACAGCATGCCTCCAGGTACAGGAGTAAAAAGAAAGCACTTGCTCAAATCTCTGGCCAGAACGAGGTGTATATATCGAGTTTTATGCAATTAATAAAGCATGTCCGGCGCTCCGGCTGCCTGTCTGTCTGCAGCGTGCTACAGTCTACAAGTAAATGCAGCATTTCAGTCAGCGTGCAGCTGCCCCACATGCTGGTAAAAGATGAGTCTTCCAGCAGAGATAAGAGAAAACTCAAATCAAAACGTGTTTTTTTTTTTTAACTGAACCCAATTTTCTGTCAAATTGTATCAAGCCGGAAGATTTCAATTCGGACAAAATGCTTCAGGATTGAATAGGCAGAGACTTGAGTGCATGCATTGTCATTCTTCTCAATTTGAGTTGCGCTTTTGACGAGCGGTGTGCACTCTGGCCTGCATTTCAGTAATTGGGGAAAAAAAGCATCCAAGCTTTTATCTTTCCCTCTCTCTAGACACAGCTCAGATTCTTAATGGAGCACAGAGACAAGGTCGCTCATTGTTGACCACCTTATATCTCCGAGCTGCTAACCTCGCAGGAGCCAAAGACAAAGGCCTCTCTATTAGCTGTCCAACATTGCACACACGGGGGGATCAGGCCTGAAAACCTCACTTTATGTCAAACAGTATTTGATCTTTTATTAGCTTATTCTTCCAAATCTGTTTTGTGTGTCATTGCTTTTTGGTTTGTTGACTTCGTTTGCGTGTGTCTTTCATCACTATAAAGTGTTCCACAACAATGATAAAAATAAGTGTGACTGTTGTTCCAAACAGGATGTTTGACGGTAACAGCCAGTGACATTCTCAGCATCATCACTGCTAACTCTTATCCTGTCCCCTGCTTTGTCTGCTTCTCAAGCTGAGGAGCGGGGGCTCCCCTGGGGATAAGGAGGGTGGTGGGAAGACCAGGGGGTAAAATATTGAGTGAAACGAAGTAGAATAAATCTGATTACATGTTGCCAAAATAAAGACAAACAAGCTTGTGTTGATGCTATTGAGCTGACCTTTATGACACCAAAAAAAACATCAACTTGGACCCTTGTTTATTTGTTGCTTTCCCTCACACTGTTAATGATTGATCAAAATTGTGAGATGGGGGGCATGAACTTCTTTTTTTTACAGCTTCAGAAGTGGGGCATGACAGGGAAAGTCAAAACCGTGGCTCTACACTCACTGCACAGCACACTGTGAGTGAATCTGCCCATCAATAATAGATAGGTGCAACGCTTTGAGCTTTTGTTTGAGTTCAATGGTGCCGATGTAGCCGAGCCAATGTATTATTTTGTCTGTAAGCTCAGTGGAGTTAAGGGAAGTGAAATATGATGGTGCAGTTGGTAGAGGGGGATTGACGAGGCAGATCGTCTCCGATGGATTAGAAGTGGAGCAGAAGTCTCTGCTCTGCATACTGAGTGTGTATGTTTACTGATATTTCAGACGCTCTGAAGCACAGATTCGCTGACAAATTACCACTATTAGCATACTGAAGTGTTTGGTCTGGAAAGTGCGGTGTTCATTTGTGTCTCTTTTTGATCCTCTTTTTAACTTCCTCTGTCACATTTTAACTGAAGATCTTGTGAATTGCACTGCATCCCCGAGAGCCTTGCATGTTCTCGCCCATTGTAGCCTGCTCTTCTTAACAGACTCATCTACTACCCATCTATTGGCAGACTGTGGACATCGTTTTGCAGGAGATGGCAAAGTACAGAGTCATTCTGCTGCGCCGCGTGGTCGAACTGTTAGCCTCGTTACTCACCAGTCGATCTTCCCAGAGCAATTCTCCCTCTCCTCTGTCTTTTATCTGTGTTGACGTGTTGTGTGCACGTTCAAGCCTGTGTTTGTGTGTCTGTGTATGCGTGTCAGTTTGAAGGGGGGTATTTGGATTCCTGGCCCGTCTTCAATAAACTCAGGCTCTAGCATGCGGCGATAAAGGCCTCCACGGTGCAAACACTAACTGGAAACTATAACTCCCTCTACACATAGTTTCCATCAAGTGTGCTCATATAGGAACAAGGCAGACAGAGTTTAGGACTGTTTCCTGAACTAAAGTTTTAAAACAATATCAACTAGATGACGGAGTAAAAACTTCCAACCAACTCCATAAGGTATTTTCCAGATAAGCCAATTCAACATTTGATTTCTTCCATGACCTATGTGTTTCAGTGGGACATGATTGTTCAAACATAACTCTTTTTAAAGGGATTCAGGTGGCTTCAGGTTGAAGTTACACTTGCCTTGGTATGGGACACTGAATAAATGCTGGCAGTGTACGTTGCTACAGACCATAGGCATGTTGAAATATAACATTACACTGTCTTTATGGTCCGGTTAGGTTTAGGCACAAAAAAACGCTTTGTTAAAGTTCGGAATAAGATCATGTTTGGCTAAAAATAGGTGTTTCAGTCACCACAAGCATGGCTGGAGATGTTACGAGGACTCATCATAAAAAACGGGGATTGATATCGATGATCGATATGTTTTTTTCCAGGGCTAATGTCAATACCGAATATTTGTATTAAAGGAGACAAATAATCCATTAATGAAATGTAAATAATTTACTTTACTAAAGTACTTAAGTGCATTTCATTTCATTGTACTTGATAATCCACTACATTTATTAGATAACTCAAGTTTCTACTTTGCGGATGCAGGTTATTCGGTGTGAAAGGCATCAGGTTTGTATCAGTGACAAAGTAGCATATTCACTGTATCGGCAACCCGACAGAAAAATCACAGATATCAATGATTGGAAAAATATTGAATATCAGCCCTGATAATCGCCCAGGCCAATAATCAGTCTATCTCTACTACAGACAGGCAGCTGCAACAGAGCCAAAGTTGTGTGTTTTCTGAATTTGTCCAGCCTCCTCGTCTGTAAGTTGACCACCATCTCCAGATATGAAAGTCAGGTTATAAACATGTGAACGTGAACGTGATGTGATATGTATGGAAGAAATGGCAATAGGGTACGAATGTCGCACAGCTAAATGTGATCTGATAAATGAAATCAGTTGGTGTCACATGAATCCATCCAAATGTTCTTTCCTTAACTGACACATCTCTCCAAACAGATCTGAAGAGTTCATATTTGTCCTTGCTACAATGCCAACCTGTCCACAAAGCCCAGTCCACATTCGTACTCAATTTTTCTGAGATATCTTGTGGACACACAAAACGGGTGCGAACTTCAGCTCGTTAAGTCAATACAGCAACAACACAAATAAAAACAGGAGTCGAGGCCACTCCTGGCTCGGCGGACTGAAACAAGTGTGAACAAGGTTATGAGTTTGAGAATGGCTCGTCATCAGTGATATTGCGGTCAGCCCTCCTTTCCCGTCTTCCTGCACTTTCATCAAATTAAACAGGACTTCTTCTTCCTGCTTTTATGAGCAGCTGTGAAAAACAATCACTAAACTTCATTTGGTGTTACGAGATGCTATATGGAGGCCTTTGTTGTCAGGAAAACAGTTTTTTTCTCAAATAACAAAATCATGGTCATCACGAGATCGCTGTCCGTGTCTTGGTCTTTAAATTTGTCATTTCATTTGCAGAGGTTAAAAGTAAAAAAAAACTCGAGCTTGAAGCCTTATCTCGAAGAAATAAAATCTCTCACTCTTAAGGTAGAGGAGTTACAGACGTCTTATTGTTGCTGCAGTTAAAACACTTGTGACCTTGATGGGGAATAAGGAGAATGTTAAGGAGCAATTTAACATGTGTTGATACTGTGTGCATGTGTGCGTGTGTGTGTGTGTGTGTGTGTGTGTGTGCGCAAACCTGTGCGCTCATTATTTGACAAGTTTATCGCGCGCTTCGCATTCATATGGTGGAGTTCAAAAGGTTTGCAGAATTTCCTCCAGAGGGCTGTCCTTGAATGTTTGCTCGCATTTACTCAGATACATTCCCTGACAAAAATATAAAGCAATGTGATGATGTCTTAAAACTTTTTCTTTTTTTTTTTTTTTTTTTT
>OMLP01013437.1:0-18734 GCA_900302685.1 Spondyliosoma cantharus | reverse complement strand
CTCGAACGAGACACAGAAGCTGACTGAAGTTGCGCTGCGTAAATCAAAGACTGAAATGTTGGCATAAACATGAGGTGGAATGCAGAGAAGTGGATTGAGCGGATTCTCGTTTGCATAACTTGACTGTTGACAGCTTATGTAAAGCTTTGATTTGAGGGAGTTTTTTTTTTTTTTTTTTAAGCGAGCGACAGCCAGTTGGACATCGTTATCCAATTAGCTGCTAAGAATTTATTTGACGGAAAGAAGAATGACTGCTGACATACAGTGCAAGTTAAATAAAAATGTGACGCTTTAATCAAACTCATGTGTGATTTGCTTTCTTTTCCTGCAGGTTTCTCATAGTTCTGGCCTGTCTGATCCTCAGTGTTCTGTCTACCATCGAGCAGTACCAGGCCCTGGCTCATACGACACTCTTCTGGGTGGTGAGTGTTTAAGAGTGACGCCTGGAATTAACCCTAAACATATTGTTTTGTCCCTAATTATCATATTGGATCTACTTTTAAAAGAGCTTTTTCGATCAAAAGCTTAATCGCATTTGATGATTTGAGCCCAAACTGGACCATCCTAACCCTCAGAGCTGAGAGCAGGGTTTCGGGTCAGCTGGATAAAGATTATTCTGCAGGTGCAGCCTGGACAACCCAGAGCGTCTCGTATAGACTCTCCAGGCTTTAAACCAGCACCAAAATTTAACACATCGTCATATTTAAACAACTATAGTTTGATTGCTAGTGAATCCAAAACACGTATCATAGTTCCCAAAGCAGCCTGACCCTTGAAGCGTATGATACCCTTGTCGTATGCTCGCAGTTTGGTTGGTTTCAGGCCAGAAAACTACCTAAAGTACATACATAGTTTCAGTTACATAGTGTAACTGATGTCCTGTGCTTGTTTATCCCATCCATATGTCCCCGACCTCCTCTCTGTGTAGAGTTTTCACTCTTATATCTATACTTCTCCGCCTTGCCTGGTTTCTCATGAGGATGGGCTGCAATATAAGACAATCAGAGCCACTGCGCCACTCGATGTAGTGTACAGAACGACAATGCCCGAGGAGAGGTGGAGGTTTGGGTTGAATAAGGCTTTACACACAAGGAAAGGGCTCCAGACCCTGAGCATTTCAGACAGTGCCACAAAATGTTAGAGACTTTCAAATGTGTCCCTATGATTTTTTTTTTTTTCACAAACATCATCATCATCATCATCATCATCATTACTGAATAACAGTTTGACATTCAGAGACAGGCAGGTAAAGGAACAAAAGGTGAGCTTTAATAACAAACCCGATGTCCAATTACAAAATCTAAAAATCCAAAATGCAAGTTACAAAAGGCAGTGGACAAAACAAAGGCGGCAAAAAAAGCAAAACGAGAATAGGCAAACTGAAAATGGAAAAAAAATCACAAAAAAATACAAAAAGCTAAATAATGCACAAACCAATGAAGCACTGGGAGCACGAGGAGCAAAACAGGACGGGAGAAGCAGGACTGACGTGTGTTAACAGAACAGATGCACTGACTCAGATTCAGGGAAAACACAGGCTCTAAATACACGGGGACTAATTAAAAAGTGTGCCCAGGTCTTCACAGAGAAAGGGCAAGAAGGAGACAGAGACAGGAAGTGGAAAGTCAGAACAAGACACATGAGGATGAATCTACAACATAAGACAGAAAATGACTAGCAAAAAACTCTGTGACATATCGTATATCCTTTAAAACACCAGGAGCAGCGTTTTAGCATAACGTTTTGCTACAGCTGCCACAACAAGGAAAAAAAAATAATTCGAATGAATCAAAACATTCTGCGATCAATCATCTGATCCACACGTATCTTTGTTTTCGTGGCTCTTTCCAGCGAGTCATGTCCGTGGCTCCTTACGATTTCATTTCAGTTCCATAACACAGAAGCCTATAACGGATTTGTGCAATATTATAACTCAATATTATAACTCGTGTTAATTGTGACCGCTGAAGTTTAATGTTTTCTCGTTCTGTCGTTCGAGGGATCCGTGCTGTACTGGTACTGTGACACAACTGGTATTAATTAGTGATGTGCTGAAGTGTTATGTCTCTTTCACACTGCATTAACGAATTTCACTGAGAAAGACAGAAAGTGTAACAAGGTAAACCTAACCTAAGCACCGTGGTTATTGTTGATGCCTAATGCTCCACCAGCAGCGGGGCGGTGTAGTGTAGGACCTGCCGTTGAACCCTTTATGAGTCAGCTGTCACAGAGAATCCAGTCTCCGTTCGGCTGCTGAATCGCAGAACTGTAGAGTAGCACTGGGCTTAGAAAGCTTTGTATCACGTTGCACCCCAACCCCTCGTTTTCGTCTGGATGACTGTACAGCACATTTAACCATTACATTAATACTGTGACAAAACCTCCGTGTTTAAGAGCCATCTCTTGTTTTTAATCAAGAGCTCAGACCAAATCCTGACCCGTGTCCTATTTCAGGAACCGCACACGGGTGTCACTGTACACAGCAGTAATAGAAGTTACCTTTTGAACTCCCTCCATGGGTCCGTCTCTGACCCTGATGTCTGTTACTTAAATTCTAAAACACCTGAATGTTTTATAGAGTCCACATCGCAAGGAGTCTGAAGTCTTTGCACGTCGCACACATACACGAAAAGTGGATGCTGTGCGTCTGGGTGAAATGCCAAGGGGCCTGGGAAAGCAGCCGCATTTGTCAAAATATATATTTTCATCCTTGAAAAATAGGAGGTACTGAAAGCCTGATGTAGTCATTACTTTTGGAACGAGCCAGCCTGATCACAAACAGGACAACAATCTGACATCGTTAGACACATTATTGGCATCGTCTGCTCCCTCTGATTGAACTAATTGTGTCTCCAGACTTCAGATCCGTTCTGCCTCTCTAGACTCCAGCAGACCAAGGTTACATGAAGTTTGATGAAGAGACTCAACTGACATGATAGCGTTCTCATTTTGGTCTCTCTGCTAACAAGACAGCACTTCCAGGACAGTTTTTCAAGGGGTCTGCAGTGTGAAGTGTAGCTCCATTAGGTTTCACTTTGGCTCCGGGAGTGGATCTGCGGACTGCAGTGATATAGCTGAAGTGAACTGATCTCCCTCACACCTGCTCCAAATGCCACCAGACCAATAAGGTGGTATAACACTTATTCCAGCGTGTGTGAATTTTTTGCTACACCCAGTCTGGTTGTGCTCATGCAGTGTGAAGCAATCAAAGGCTGAAAGACAGAAATGTGAAAGTGATTCTGGCAGCAGCTGAAGAGAGAGGAGAATTGCCTTTAAACCCTGGCCTTAAGATTTGTGGTATACTCACATAAAGCTTATATGGATTAGTGTAGCACTTTCACAGACAAAAAAACAACGTGTGTTCCTGCATGTTAATCTGCCTCATGTTGTGATGACAGCAGGTATTTGTAAGAGTATCTGTTTTTACAGCTAATGGTTGTGTTGCTCTGTAAAAAGGAAGAATCTCACCAGTAAAACGAGGCAGCCCAGACTCCAGGGTAAAATGTTGACAGTTAACGTCTCTACAAACCACAGAGATTTTAATATTTATATATGTCATAAGCAGTGTTGGGTGTAATGCGTTACTGTAGTCACATTACTTTTTTCAGTAATGAGTAGTGTAAGGGGGGGGGTAATGGAACAGTGATTGGTTGGGGTTTGGCACGAGGTATCTTTCACCATCACCGATTGGTTAGTCGCCACACCGCAAGGGGAGATGGGATAACAATGGCAGCGTCAACAACACGAGCAGAACATGCTGCTGCATGAAGACCCCCTGCTGCGTAAAGTCACTTTTGACGGTTGGAGATACAAACATTACTTTGAATTTGTTGACCGTGTTGGAAACTTCACTCCTACCTCAAACTTAACGAAGCACCTACAGAGACAGCACGCACACACAAAGCTGTGAATGAAAGTGTGAATGTAACGAGTAATGTAACTAATTACTTTCTTCAGGGAGTAATCATGTAATGTAAGACATTACTATTTTTGAGAGTATTGTGTAGTATATTACTTTTTTGAGTAACGAGCCCACACACTGGTCATAGGCTACATTTCTACAATTACAGTGACAATTTCAAGCTGCGTTTTGGTGATAAAAAAACTGATATGTTTGATGAGAAGTCAGGACATCTCCAGTTGTGTTTGTTGTGACAAAACTGGGTGTAATTGATGCAACCTCAGGACATCTTTACCCATATTTGTGCTGACCAAAACCTACCTAATCGGCACTAGAAATGTTCACCAACCACATTTCTACAAAACCACAGAAAGGTTCAAACATTCCATTAAGTGGCTGCATTATGTCTGTTTAGGATGAATTTTCTGTTTCTCCCTAGTCACAATGCTATGCTTTTGCTCTGCTTTGGTTGGCGCACAAAAACACTTGGTCATGGTTTGGCTTAAAGTATCTGGTTTGGTCGGAGATGGTCCAACTTCCTGTGATAAAAATAGCAGGTTAATGGTTGCCACAAAATCCGCAAGACATGTCCCCAGGAGGCCTTAAAAATATCCATCGGTGTGACTCAAACTAACGCCGCCACCATCCCCTCCTTGCCGTGTTTGTGGTCATAAACACAGGACTGTAACAACATAAACTAGAAAACTGACCCTAAAGGAAAGTATTTGTAGTTTGCAGAAACCTACATTGCCAACATTTATTCCGGTGATTGGGTCACAGCTGTGAGAAGACAGGAAGAAACAGTCAGCCGATGAAATAATACAGGTTCACATCAGGTTTATAAATATGTATCCGTGTTTTATACACTTTAATGATGCACATGATGTGTTCAAGGGGGAAGAAAAGTCGAATGTAAAACAAAGCTGTGTTTGTTGACGTGAAACCCCCCATGGCGTGTCTTAAATGATCCCGATCAGATATAAACAGAGTGATTGAGACTGAAAGGGATCTGAAATCTCAAGAGCAGGACGCACCTCTTTATCCTCTCACAGCACTGTTTACACTGTAGACGCAGCCCGCAGCCTTTCCTCCCTCCGCCGTCTCCTGATCTGATCTTTCCTTTGACTTACACCATCTGCTCAGCACTTCTGTTTCGTCTGCTTTAGTTGGCTGGCATCCGCACAAACAGGCCCAATTCTTATACTGTATACGTGGTTAAGGAGTGGTTCTGTTGCCATTACATGCCACCGACCTCATTTGAATAAACCAGAAGTGGTAATGACGCTCATGAAAAAATGCCGTTAAGAGACATAAAGTATTTATAGTTCATTTGAGTGACAGATGTGTCGGGTAACCTTGTTTATTAAAGCCCCGAATAGGAGTCTATAGTGCTGCAACATCGTTGGGAATGTTGCTGAAGCAACAAGTATCACAGCTCAGTTTTTGTTGTTTAGAAAAGCAATTTCAAGGGCAGATTGGCCTAACCGCTGCCTGACAAGAAACAATTTTGGGAACCCTACGTAGGCATCTATTTCTACAGACAGTTTCAGGGCACCCTGCTGGCCCAAGAGGATGAAGGCTCCTCCTCTCAAATCAATAGTAAATTGGATAAACTTAACCCCGAGACACCGGCTGCTGAGATCAGGAACTGCTTGGGCGATGCTCGAGTCACTCAGGCTCAGACAAAAGAAACCCCCAAGAAAGGATAAAAAGGACTTGGGGATTTTCTTTAAAGGAGGACCGGAGCGTGCCACATGTGACAAGTTCACCTTGGCCCGAGGATAATAGGATGAAATGGTCATGGAGCTTCATGAGCTGGAGAATCAGAATCCCAAATCCTACAGGTCCGGTGCTGGATTCGTAGAGATTCAGGCTCCTGTGTGTGAGAGTCACTCCTGTAATTAAAAAAGCAAAGTGTGAATTTGATTCCTCAACAACACAATATCATGAACTATATATCTTATAACAAAAGGTTTTCCAGCCTTAAGTTCGCCCTCTGGAGATGTTTAATCTTCTTATTCGTCTTTTCTACACAGATAATGAATAATTAAAATTTGCCGTGCTGCTAAACCTACCAAAAGCTCAAACATTCATCTTTTCCAGCCTCCCTCCCAGAGGGACTGTTTTGTACTCTGTGCTTTCTAGTTTAGATTTGCTCTGACCCTGCCACTCTTTCATTCTCTCCTCCTCCATCACAGAAGCATCTTCTTTGCCTTGCCTCTTTCTTCCTGCACACTCAAGGTTAACGGAGACCACTCTGTTCTCTAGTCGGAGAAGCAGCAGTGGCTGACAGTGTTTGTAGTGGTACGTTTGGCCAGATTCTTGGCAGTTTGCCCAAAGGATTCACATTCTCAAAACAACTTTGTTTGTTTTTTGGATCCAGAGCGGTTGTGAACTATTAAAAAGTACCGCTGCATTTTATCTCGTCCTGCAAAGAAATCCTGGGAACAAAACATGTTATGCTTGAGATTTCACTGACAAAAGATGATCAGGTCTCTTCTGGATGCAAATTGCGTTTTTGTAAAGAGACCGTGAATGCGTGTTGGGGCCGGAGGGATGAGAGAGGTGGAGACCGAACGGTGGGATGAAATGCAGGTTGGATGAAGGGATGAACCGCGGGTCGAATGTCGATCACTGGTTTAGGTTGGAGCTTGTTGTGGAGAGGAACCCAGGGAGTGAAACTCAGTGTGGGGGAAATGATTAGACGAGGTGTGCTGGTTTTATCGTGCTCCTTGTGGTTCCTCTAATGAGAGAAAAGAAGGTGAGGCAGAACAGAGACTGCAGGGTGAGGGGTGTGAGAACTGAGAGCTATCAAAGACAAAGGCTTTAGGTACAGGTAGTTGGATGGGGATGAGGATTAGTCTTTGTGCCCAAATCAAACTTATAACGATTCACAATGAATCCATCATCTGTAACTAGGTGTTTAAAAACCATTGCTGCAAGATCCCCTCACTCACTTTTCCTACGATATCACAAAGTAGAAGTTTTCTCAGGTCCAAAGTCCTGATCTAAATTGTCTCTCGGATAATGAGACTTGATCCAAAATGATCGTCCAGAACAGACTCTAATACCGTAACCAGTTTAATAGCTGTGAATCAAATTCCCCAAAAGTAATTTCACATTTCATGGCAGAAATATTTTTATCAGCTACTGATTTCCTGATATGCTCGAATCATCCCAATCTACTCAGGTGTTAACAATGAGCTAACCAAGACCCCACCTGACTCGTTTAGGGAACTAGTTAGGACCCAGTCCATTTCCCTGTGGATCAGTAAGGACCTCTATCACATGATGGCCATTAGCAGGTTGGATTTGCTCTGTTGTCATGCTGTTGGTGTTCAAACGTTCCAAAAAAGTCTCACAGCAGTCAAACATTCACAAAATATCACCTGCGAGAATCGTTTACGTTGACGGTGTTGTGTGTATTGTATTTTCTGCCTGTACTGTGTTTCTTTGACTGAATGACATTTTTTATTTTTTTTTTATGAACTACACTGGCATCAAAGGTAGGAGGTCAGGGTGGATGGCAAGTGTACAAAGTTGATAACCCTCACACTAAAATCTAAGGTTCACACCCACTCTGTGATTAGGGTTTAGACAATAAAAGCACATGCTAGGAAAACATCTTTTATTCTGCGAAACAGTCACAAAATCTACATGATTTACTTTGGTTAAAGTTTGGAAAAGATGTTTATTTCACTTGTATGTTAAAGTAAATAAAACTGTATATGTTGGATTCATGAACATGGACACTGGCTTTGATGCTGTGAGTGATTTGCTTCACTTCTCTTGCTTTGACTGTCAGGAAAAAAAGTGTCCAAGTCACAAGTTCCATTTATAAAATCGGAAAAAAAACTAATTGATGAACTGCTTTTGTTCTAGGTTGTTTGAGCATTTTTAGGAGCTGTTCAAGGTCCCAAAAATGATCTGTTAAGCTCAACCTGTAAGCCAACACATAGAGTTGTCTGAGAAAATTATAATTTGTTAATGAAGATCATGTCGTGCATTCAGAAGCCCTGGAAGGAGCAGGTAAACAGACATCAGGGTCATCTGCTGTTTAAAAGGTCATAATTAGCTTTCCACCTCGACCGAAAACAACTGTTCTGATTCTCTTCCGTGTCTGTTTTTGAACTATTCCTGTTTGTTAATATATTCCTTATTTGGATAGACCATTTGTTTTTTAACCTTGAAGCAGAAATCCTCCCTGAATAAATTAATATACCATTTATTGCTTCCAAGAACACAACTTAACATATTACTAATCCAATTTTTGTTTTACAAGACGTGCTGTTTTATATTCACTGACACTTTAATCTTTGGCTCTGATGAAGAAAAACACCTCCAATAATTTCAAGCTGAAAACGTCTCCGGCTCGACGACAGTGAACACATCTCCTGCTGAATCCCCCCCCATTATTCAACGCGGAATGATCCAGTCACCATTCAGAATCTGTGAAAAGCTAGTGATTCACTTTCAGATGACTTCATTTCCAAACGCTTGTCAATTATTAAGAGACATGTGGAGGTAATTGCATTCACACCAGTTCATTAATTTCCACATGTTGGTGTAATTGTGTGCGTTAATTGATTTTTGGAATCCATTTGTCCTGGTGGTGCAATGGAGGAAACTTGCATGAAATTAAAACAGAGAAACTCTAATTAAGAAGCTTTAATTATCTGGGCTCCATGTTTGGACACATTCTGTCTGCTCTATGTAAATTATTGTCATGTGAATTCAAAATATGAACAAGAAGAAAATGAGGAAGTAATCCAGATGTGGTACAGTGAATATGAAGCTACCACCAGTTTAGCTTAGTTTAGCTTAGCTTAGCTTAGTTTAGCTCAAAGATTGGGAAAAAGCTGGCATAGCTGAGGTAACAAAATCAACAGAGAAGGACTTTAAAAATTCACTAATTAACAGTGAAATTTTTTGATTTTATGAGCGATTATGTGTGTGATTATTTCCTAGAGTCACTGTGGGGTTGCCAGGCAATCAGCAGAGCATCCAGGGACTGTCTGCCAAGACATTGTCCTACACAAAACACATAATAACCACAACATCTTGATTTTACATTGCAGCTTATTAAACTGATTAAAAAAAATCAGCTATGACTTGTAAGTTCTAGAGCTACGATGAGCCAGGATGTAGCCAGGCTACCTGTTTTCCCGTTTCCAAGCTAACTAGCCACTGGCCAGACCTTCCTCCCCCAAAAATGGACACATAGGTCATCTGTGAAAGCAGCAACCTCTACTGGCCGTAGTAATTATCATATGGTCAAAGAAGGAAGTGAGGTGATTTGAAGCAGGATGGGGGCAGGATATGGTAAATGGATGGGTCAAACACATCCGGAGGCCGCTGTTTGTGTCCCAGAGAACGTGAAACCAGAAAATGTTTACTAATTTGAATTTACATACATAAGTTTACTCACCTGGTTAACTTAGTCACATATGTGACTTAAATCAGCGACAGCGAAATTGCATTTTCTGTTGATTTTGGTGGCCCCTTTGGAAAAAAAGTGGTATGACTGACTTGTGTCTAAAGATCTCGATCTGGCTCGAATGTGCATTTGTTTTTAGTAGGGGTCGACGGCCCTTGATATGGCTTTTCAAGGGCCGATACAGATTATGAGAAATTAAGGAGACTGAAAAATGATATCTGGGACTGATATTCATTTACAGCAAAAAGATTTCAGTGATGAAATAAAGCTACTGTTTTAAGTACTTGACTTGAGTATTTCCGTTTTCTGCTACTTTATACTTCCTCCCCACTACATTTATTTTATAACTTTAGTTGCTTTGCAGACACAGATTATTCAGTGCTGATAGGCTGTTACTTGTGACATATAACCAGATAGCGTAATGGGTGGGACATTGATGAGACCTCAGAGTGGTGACCACAGACAGAGAGAAAATGTTGCACCTGAGCCAAAGAAGTGAAGGCTGATGATCGGTCAACCCCTCATTTTTTGTTCTTTTCTTTTTTGAACACAGCTGTTTGCAGGATGTATAGCGATGGATTAATGTATCTACTTGTGGCTATGTAAGATTGCTCAATGTATTATCACATTATTTTTGTGCCATACCTTTCCACCAGATTACAGATCAGCTTCAACCTTCAAGCTGAGAGACCCCACAGCTCATCCTCAGCACTCTGCCACAAAATGATAATTTTCATTTTATGACTTCTGCAACCTGGATATGTCGGAAAGTGGCCTGGTTACAGGCAGTAAGAATGATATGACTTTATAAAAAAAAAATAAAAAATCAGTCTCCTTGCTGATGGTCGTGTCTGCTTATGTAGGTCATAGAGAAGCATCAGAATTAAATTGAGACTGTTTCATAACCTGTTTAAAGGTCTTGAAGTACATTTTAATATTTGGGAGTCACTGGCAGATGACCCATTTTGTCGTTTTGGAGTTTGTGTTGCAGACCTGCTGCAGATGGGTTCATATTCATGGCCGAGAAATGAGAGTGGTGTCTATCTTGTCATCCAACGCTTAGTGAGAAAGCAAAAAAGTGCATTTCCCCAAATTAGAATTTGAATACAATAAACACACTGAAATTAGCAAAATACAGATACAGATTTGTCAGGATAGATAATCCCTTTTTTGTCCAACAGTTTCAAGTAAATTTTGCAGCCAAGAAAAAAAGGAATTTATCAGTTGCGTGGTACAAATTAAACAGTGATAAATGGTGTTTCTGTTGAGCAAGAATCAATAATCCTTAATGAATTACTGGAACAGGCTTTGTGAGAAGCTCCGCTTCAAAACAAAACAGGCAGTTGAGAGAACAATTGTTCAACCGCTGCATCTATAATTCAGCAATATCTGTTGAAACACACTTTGTTCAAGTCTGAGGTGTTGCTGCACCGCATGACCAACAACAACATGTGGTGGTGGATTTTCTTTTTTTTTCCACCTGTCCTTCTCCCTCATTTGTCTGTTCTGTTTCCCTCATTCCTCTGACAGGAGATCGTCCTTGTGGTGTTCTTCGGTGTGGAATATTTTGTCCGCCTCTGGTCGGCAGGCTGCCGCAGTAAATATGTTGGCATCTGGGGCCGGCTGCGCTTTGCCAGGAAGCCAATATCTATTATCGGTGGGAACACAACCCTCGCACACGCACACGCACACACACACACACACACACACACACAGCTCTACAGCAGGCACACAAGCAGACATTTCACTCCCCACCCACACACAATATTTAAACAATAATCTGTAACATATCCTGAGCTTTATCCCTAAATGAAATATCTCAGACAAATTCAGCATGAAATTAAAACAGGCCCTGCAATATTATTTCTCTACCTTCCTTTTTATTCATGGAATTGGAACCTCCAGGTGTTTTTTGAAATATGTAGCAATGAACATTAGCATTAATATTATTTGTAACCCCTCTCACCTCAATTGATTTATAGAACCATTTTGTAATGAAAACCAACGGTAATTTCTTAATGGAGCACTTTCCGTCCACTTTTTTAAATAATGCACTTTTCCGAATTCCTCGTCTGGAGGATGACACCTGCTCATTTATTCTGCACCTCTGTATATTGAACATCTGCTTCTGCTTTACTTACACTTTCCCCTCATTCTCTATCAATACAGATCTGATTGTAGTTGTTGCCTCAGTAATTGTGCTGTCCGTGGGCTCCAAAGGCCAGGTGTTTGCCACCTCTGCTGTAAGGTAAGAGACACAGGTTTGCAGGGGGAAACCATATGGACGAATGTATGTAGACACACTCCAATTTCCAATCGTTTTTGAGTTCCTCCATACCCTTGAGCACACAGTTACAAGGGGTATAAATCTCCCCCTCTGAAATGGGATAACCCTTCAAGACCCTCATATGTCATCAAAGTTGTCAGTGGCGTTTGTATAAACAGACTGGACCGGACATTTCCAATATGCCATCAGCTGTGGCGATTCCTCCTGTGTTAATCTGGCAACCCTGGTATTATCGCAATGCCATTTATTTAGTGTAGGAGTAGGCCTTAAGTGGTAGAGGTGTATTGGGATTTGGCCTTTGTGTGTTTCTGCTCTGGGGTTGTTTTCATTGTTTGGGTTTGGCCCTCTAGTTCCATTTGAGGAAAATCACTACATTAGAGCAGATGTCATTTTAATAGTGGTGTTCCAACTGTGTGCAACAGTTTGAGGAAGGCTCATTCAGGTCCATGAAGATATGGTTTTCACAGTTTGGTGTGGAAGAGCGTGCCTGACCTGCACTTCACCCCCATCCAACACCAGTGGTAAAAAAATGAACTAAAAGTGTGGCAGGTCAGGCACGACATGAGTGGCCAACCTCACCAGTGCTCCCAGGAGGACATACCCCAGCCAGGCTCCAAAATCTTATGGAGACCCTTCCTAGAAGAGAGGAGTCTCTCCCAGCAGCAGATTAATGCCCATAGTTTTTGAATGACATGTTAAACAATCACATAGAAGTGTAACATTTGGGTGTCCACATACTTCTGGCTTTATTTTGTGTGTACACATGAATACCTACATGCACTTGGTCTGAGTACAATGTTAGCTTTTAAACACTTTTGTTATTTATCCAGAGGGATTCGCTTCCTGCAGATCCTACGAATGCTCCACGTGGACCGACAGGGAGGAACGTGGCGTCTCCTGGGCTCTGTTGTCTTCATCCATCGGCAGGTACACAATCACTGCTTTTAAGATTGCGTTTCAGGTCCTAAGGCATCAGGGCTTTTGATTATTAGTAGTAAGCTGGATGCTTTCTGTCAGGGGATTCGTGGCGCTACCTTGTCATGTATTATTTTTCACTACCACATGGTGCAGAATCTCTAAATGGGAATGCATATTACAACAAAAAGAATATTCAGCAGAGCCAGATGAGAAGAGCAGGATCTTAGGGATGACTGTCCTCCAGAGAATCATTCAGCTGAGACGCAGAGGTGGCCGTGATTACCCCCAGTGGCCACTGCTGATGTCTTCGATGCCTGTGTGAAAACAGAGACTGATGAAAGTGAGCAGAGCGTCAGGGATGTAACTCATCCAGCACCGCCTGCTGTGCTTCCTTGTATTGGCCTTGGCTGATGACCATATTGCTCCTGGCTAAGGGTGGCCATCAGCAGCCATTGACCGAGTCTGTAAACAGAGCGAGTGTCGGTGCGGGCAGATACTGGGGCCCTCTCACAAACTGAGTCCTACCAGCAAGCTACAGGGTGCAACTCAATTCACTTCAGATAGAGGGTACAAAATAACAGGTACACTCTGAGATGCACTAACTAGGAAACATCTGTCACCATGGATACTGCGAAATCATGACTGCTTATGAAGCTGTTGTTGTGTTGTGTTTCCCTGCAGTACGCTCATGTCCCACAAGCCATCACCATGTGTAATAAAATTGATCGTGCAGTCTTTATTAAGTATAAGACGTATCAAGTTAGTTTTGATAGAAGAAAGTCGTGGTTACTTTTTTATTAGCACATTCTGTGATACTGAACTGTCCATGAAAAGGCAGCGTGTAGGACGAGTGGCAAAGGTTAAGGCCAGTGGTTTTACAGCAACGTCTGCTGTGACCCTCTTCACTTTACTTACTTGTCCTTTTTTATGTGCATGATTTGTAATGAGTTCCTTCCTCCTTGTTTTCTCCTTCTCAGACTGCTTCATCTGAAGTACATTCATCTGATATTGCTGTGCTGTTGCTGTTCCTAATCATAATTAATGTTGCTCCAGGACTGTCGATGCAACTGACCAGAAAGAGACAATGTCCTCATAGGTAGTAGGTCAGTTTGGTTGAGGGGGCCAACCATAGCACCTGTACAGAAGAAACTCGGGTTTGTTTGTTTTTTGTTGCAGTAGCCTGCCACAGTTTGAATACCTGGTTTAGGCAAAGTACTTAATTGAGGTAAGGAAAATATCTAGTTTTGAGTAAACTACACCACGAGATGAGTCAAAGGACACACGCACACCCCTTGAACACCACTTATCTCTTTCATTGTGGTACAGGAAAACAAATCTCCCCAAAAAATCTAATTCCAGCGAAAAAGAGTAAATTCCTGCTCACATTTTCCACATCTGCACTGATATCAATGCAGAGGTCGAAATTGTGTGCAGGAAATTGACTATTTTTAACCAGAATTAGATAATCAGACGATACAGAAAATGCAAGTGGTCGTTTGAACGACATTAATTATGCCGTTGAAGGAACAGCACTGACATGGCGATATCCTTGAGGCAAACCAAGCAGAAATGAGAGAAAAACAAAGTTAATTCATGTAGAATTATATTACTGTGAGGCCCTCTGATTTGTTGACCCCTGAGGATGAGAACCAGCCTTTTAGGCTACGTACAAGACCAAAATGATATTTAACAAAGGTGAAAGATTGAATTAAAATGAATATTTAATCCATTATCCGACACCTGCATTGCCGATGCATTCAGGGTAGTGGACAATGGTGAGTCAGCACTGGTTTTGCAGATTGTTTGAAGGCTTTAGTGCCCAGTTTTACTCCATACGAGGTGGCGATGGACCTTAATATGGCACACTCCCACTTCCCCCTGATGCACAAATTGCGACAGAGGGGAAATGGCGCCAGAGAGAGTCTGACCTTGAGATACGCAGCGTTACACTTAGTGATTGGGCTTTCAAGACATCACAAGCTTTACCTGAGATGTTTTAAGTAAAGGGAGCTTTCTGTGAGGGCTTGCTGCCTTTATATTCTTTTTTGTCTCTGTTTCTTTTTGCACAGTTTATTTATTTTTTGGCTATAAAGTAATGATATGCTCTGTTAAGGCCCCACAGAGCCCTGCGCTAGGAAAACATGGTGCGCCATTGTACAACAGGCAGCACAGCAGAGGTCAAATTGTCACCAACCAGCTGGACGCTACAGTACAGTGCCTCCAGAATTTGTTCCATTGAGAATTTCTAACTGTGGTTGAGTCAACAGGAGACACAAATATTTTGTTCGGCCATTCTCTTACACAACAAAACTGCAGCCCCTTCTGTGTAAACAGCTGGAGCTTTTTAAACTCAATCGGGTTTCATGCACTCCAATCAGCATCCAGTCTCCTCGCATTTTAAATACACGCCGGGTAACATTCTGGTGCTTGTGGCTTGTAAACACAATTTGCACAGTGGTTCCTTGCTGGCAGTATTTCTCCTGAATGCATTTGCCAGGTCACAGTGGCAGCTCTACACATCTACTAAATCTCTGGCAGCAGCTCAAGGAAGATGTACCTGAATGCTTTAGTTACTTCTATTTCCAGAGAACCATGCTCTTATGAGTTGGGAGCTCTGGTAGCTGAAGGTGTTACAGGCCCTCGTATTTACTGCCAACTCTTTGATGCCCAGAAAACATTAAGAGAAAAGTGTGCAGTTTTATGAATAATACACACTGACTACCAGTGGACCGCATGTGCTGTGTGTGTAAGGTAATGTAAGGACACGTTTACGATGCTTCGAGGGAGGCACAGAAAGCAGCCATTTCGCGCATCGTTTGTACAATAATCTGCTGCCGGTCCTACGTGACGCTCTGAAACATCTGGGAGTGACATTTTTGGGCCGAGGCATGAACAAGAATTTCACTCATCATGGATTCAGGATGATTTAGCGCTGTGAGTGGTTAAACACGGTTTAAATCACAAAGTAGGTGAGAGCAAAAAGGACATTCGCTTTAAGAGCTCTTTCACAAAGCAGTAGTCCAATTAGAGTCAGAGGGGATAAGAGCCAAGCCCAATTAGGCCTCCGGAGCAAATTACAGGCAGCTCCTTATTGAATCTGCAATAAGATGCTTCATAGTTATTTTAAATGCAGCAGGGGAAGTCAGCTCTCTGAGATTCAAAGTAATTTATACTGATTTATTCAGTCTACAACACCTCACGAACCAATTGCCAGAAACAATGTTGGCAGCATACGTTTCTGCAAAATACTGATATGTTGAAACTTGACATTTGTTTATGTTGCATTTTTAGGTTTCTTTAGGTTCGATTCTTTTTATTTTATGTTGTGACAACGCTGTGCTTTTGGTATGGTTAGGTTTAGTCTCAAAGACCACTTGGTTAGGGTTAGGAAAAGATCGTGTTTTCTGTAGTAGTAGTAGTGTCACGCTCACAAATTTTGAAACACAGTCTTGAACTGCGGTCACTGGCTTGGTAGCTTTCTTGTCTGTGACTCCACCACCAACCCCTCGACCTCACGATAAGAGTGTCAGGTCAGAGATATCTAATGTGAATGTGACATGACGTGTTTTGTAGCAGTGTCAACATGGTATGTAGCCTATGACATGTACAAATCTAAATGCGTCAGCGGTTTGCAGAAATGTTAACTGTCGTCATCTTTTTCCTGGTGACTGCGCTGATTAGTGATTTTTATTGACCGTACTTTCAGTTTCAACTCGGCTGTACTTGATTTCTTTATAGCTGCATGAAGCATAACGGTACAGATGTTTTGTGTTTTTGTGTTTCAGTCGTTGGAGAAAGAGCTGTGTAAACACCACATAATAAAGTTGTGTTCATTTTGTCGTGTGATCAAAAGTCAGTGCTAGTTTTGGTCACGTTTTTAGTTCACTAAATCCCTTCAAACAAGAAGAAAACGGGAACACTTTTGTCTATTTGTAGTGGATGAAAAAGATCAGCAAACAGCAGTTAGGGAACAGGGGGGATGTATGTTTACCTCCAAGGCTGACTTATGCCTCCAGACTCACCCCTTCACGTCTACCAGCAGTGATGAAACAGCACAGGGAAGACTTCACCTTGGCCTTGAGAAGCTGCAGTCTTTACTTACATTTGCTTTCCTGCCAGACTGCAGAAATACAGCTAACTGCCCTCTTTTTTCAGCCACTTTAATGCACACTGTCGCACACTGACTTCTCGCTCTCACGCTCTTGCTCAACCACTCCCAGCTCACATGCTGCCCTATTCTTAAAAGAGCCACACTACTCATGTAACACTAGACTGAGACCTTTTTTCATCCACTAATCTCTTAACTACAGTAATCTGATCAACAAGAAAGACCAAAGCTTTGGAAAACTGCTTTCAATTGAGACTTCATCTAATTATTCTTAGACAAACTCGAGTTGATCTTGCGATGGGATCACACCAGCTGTCACACTCGTCAACATGTTCATGTTCTTACCCATGATTGCTAAGTGCTCTACTACTCCTACCTACCTCCGGCTGCCTTGATCGGACCCCGCCCATCTTCAAACTCTGCCTTTGTGTTTGTCTTTTGCACAGTTGTGACTCTTATGATACTTGTTGGCAAAAAACTGTCCACAGACACCTGCCAAAATCTTCCTCTGTGTTTATTCCAGCAACAAACGATGTCACAAGTACTATCTAAGTCCTATACAGAGGTGACTGCCTTCTTGGCTTTCTTAAAGACGTTTCTTCTCTCATCTTCTCTCAGGGGTGAAACGTCTTCAACAAACTCAAGCAAGTCCAGTTGCCTCAGTAGAGCACTTAGTCATCCAGGTCGTGGTATATCTAAGAATCTTTACCAACATGTCTCCAGGAGCACATTTTACCATGATGACACACACACACACACACACACACACACACACGCACACACACGCACACAGTCTCACAAGGTGGAAACATTACCAACTGATGCTGTCGCAGCTTAAAAGAAACTGTTACTGAAAATTAGTCACAAAATGACAGCTTATATGATAAAGAATGCAGCTTACAGAAGGGTTGTCTGGTCTGATGTTTATTTAAGCAGTACACCTCCACATGAAACATTTTCTGATTTGCGTATTTATTCTGAACGGAGACAGTTCAACAATGAGTTGTTTTGAGCAAGAAAGAGGTCGTCCTATTGGGCTGGCAGGCTACTGACTTTTAAGTTCAGCTAAACCCACAAATGCAAGCAAAGTCCAGTTGCTTTGAAGATGCTTCTTATACTCAGTGTTTACACCACTGCCTTTTGTAACTTACTAAGCTTAAGTTACAGGTCCTATTTGTGAGAAAAGTGGATTTTTTAGTCTCATTCCAAACTCATCAAATAATGACTAATTGGGATTGTGCGATGGGTCGGCCGCCATCCCAAAGCTTTTTGACAAGTTTTTGGAAGAACAAATAGGACATTTAATATGAGTTTAAATATGATGGAATGTTTTAGAACATCTTACGTTACTTTGATATTTTTGTGTCGTGCTGTTTCTGTGTCTCAATTGTTTACTTTTAGCTGCTTGGCATCTCTCCTGACAATAATATTACCACACACTCACTTTTTCCATTTGCTGCATTGCACAGATTTTGTGCTGGCTCCAAGTGTCGACCCCTTTGTTTTCAGTCCAATCCCCGCCGTTGCCATCATGTGCCGTACCCATCACTGTCTCACATTGGCCGAGCTCCTGCAGCCATCACCTCCGGGGCTTTAAGCTCAGTTAGCTGTGCGCCGCTGGTGGGCAAAGTCACAGAGAAACACGCAGCCATCCAGTGACAAGCGAGATAGTTGGATTACACGATTGTTTGTTATTTAAAAAAAATTTTTTATTTCATCCCCTCTTTTTTGTTAATAATATTGTATGGAGGTTTAATCACTGATATAGTGTAATGAAGAAAGTTGGGTTTCTTTGGCATCTCGTCTTCATCATGGAAACAAAATGTTGACAAAGATTATGTTGATAAATCATCGTCTAACAATTAGTTCCTACATATGTGTGAGTTAAACAAATTGTTGTTGAACAAAAATAGTGGAAAGTGTTGAGAAACTTTGATTTGTTAAAAAAAGGAGAATATAGAGTAATGCCACTATCCCTTCAGTCCAGCATCATTCTACCAAACTGAAACCACTGAGCTTAAAGAGAGTGGGAATCCATCTTTAGTTCATGAGTAACACCGGCCAGAAGAGACAGCAGAATAGT
>OMLP01013436.1:0-13396 GCA_900302685.1 Spondyliosoma cantharus | reverse complement strand
CTTGCCTGCCAGTGGAAGTAAAGCCACTGAAGAGTTTTCAGCCTGCGTGTGTGTGTGTGTGTGTGTGTGTGTGTGTGTGTGTGTGAGCTCTGTGACAGAGCTGGTCCACCCCTTGTCTTCCAATGAGAGGGTAGGCCTCTGTGGCCTCTCCCCGCCCACGAGGGGAGTGAGGCGGAGGAGACAGAGCAGAGAGTTTCACTGGAGGCAGAAAGTACTCTGATTTTCGTTCTCGTTTTTCTTTTAAACTACGGCCGTCATGATCACTTCAAAACTTCCCATCGATCTGTTTTTAAAGCGGAAATGTTTACTATCACGCCCGGCAGCCTCGTTTTAACAGTACTATGGATACGTTACGGTGAAAGAAGAAGTTGAAAACTTTCCCGTTCTCCGATCCTCGGAGCGCAGCACAATGGACTCCAGACAGAGGAAGCGCTCCGGAGGAGGGAGGCTGTGGAGGCTCTACTTTTATCTCGCCTGCCTCTCCTCTGCGTCCGCTCAGCTCAGCTATTCTGTACCGGAGGAACTAAACCCGGGCTCTGTCGTTGGAAATATCGCTAAAGATTTGAGTCTCACTGCTGAGGGGATTGTTCAGAGGAGGTTACGGGTGGTCTCTGAATCCACCACGCAGTATTTTGAGGTAAAGCAGGCGACCGGAGAATTGGTTATTAAACAGAAGATTGACAGGGAGCAGATGTGCGAGCTAAGTTCAACGTGTTCACTAAACCTTCAAATACTTCTGGAGAATCCTTTAGACATTCATCGCGTCGTGGTGGACATCCTGGATGTGAATGACAACTCACCGCAGTTTTCAACCAGCAACATTTCTTTGGAGATATCAGAGGCGGCCGCGCCGGGCACCAAGTTCCGCTTGGAGAGCGCACACGACCCAGACGTGGGGACCAACTCGTTACGCACTTACCATCTCGCAACAAATGACTTTTTTATTTTGAAGGTGGAAACTAAAAGTGACGGCAGCAAGTTTCCAGAGCTAGTTGTGGATAAGGCTTTGGACAGGGAGACGCAGGCCTCGTTTCGCCTGATGCTCACTGCTGTGGATGGGGGTCAGCCAGAGAAATCTGGCTCAACACTTCTTCTCATTAGAATTCTGGATGTAAATGACAATGCGCCCGTCTTTGACGAGCCGGTCAAGAGAGTTAGGCTATTAGAAAATGTTACACGGGGCACTTTAGTAACGAAATTGAACGCGACTGACGCGGATTCGGGGAGCAACGGGGACATATCTTTCCTCTTTAGTAAATACACACCGGAAGGCGTTCGCAGCCTTTTCAGTGTGGATCCTAAAAGCGGGGAGCTCAGTGTGAAGGGCGTTGTGGATTATGAGAAAGCTGCTGCATACCACATCACAGTGCAGGCCAGAGATGGAGGCTCTCCCGCTATGGAGGGTTCCTGTAACGTCATAGTGGACGTCATTGATGTGAATGACCACGCGCCAGAGGTGACACTGACATCAGTGCACAGTCCTGTTAGAGAGGACTCCGCACCAGGGACTGTGATAGCGTATATAAGTACACGGGACCTGGACTCTGGTTTGAATGGGAAAGTTACAGTAACTGTCCAACCAGGTTTGCCATTCAAACTAAATTCACCTTATGAAAAGCACTACAGCCTCGTTACTGCTGGAAACCTGGACCGTGAGACTGTGGCAGAGTACACAGTGGTCATCAAGGCCACTGATGCTGGTTCCCCTCCCCTTTCATCACAAATCACCTTTGTGGTGGAGCTTTCTGATGTAAATGACAATGCCCCCATCTTCTCCCAGCCCTCATACTCTGTGGACATCCCAGAGAACAATGCTCCCAGTGCCCCCATCGCTGTGGTTTCAGCCACCGATCCAGATGTAGGTGACAATGCTCGGATCTCCTACTCCGTCCTTCCTACTATGGTCCAGGGCTCACCCATCTCTTCTTATGTCTACATTAACCCAGAGAGCGGCCACATCTACAGCATGCGCTCTCTGGATCATGAACAGCTTAACGCTTTCCGTATTGAGGTGCAGGCCCGGGATGCAGGGGTGCCCCAACGGACAGCCAATGTCACTGTACATGTTTTTGTGGTAGATGTAAATGACAATGCACCAGTGATTGTACACCCCGCCTACCCAAAAGACAAAAGGTTAGAGCTCACTGTGCCCCCATCTGCTGGCCCAGGCCACCTCATAAATAAACTTGTAGGGGTGGATGCAGACAGTGGGCACAATGCTTGGCTGTTTTACTCCATTGCCCCTGGACCAAATGCTGGCATGTTCCGTATTGGGGCCCACAGCGGTGAGCTCCGCACGGCCCGCAAGTGGGCTGAGGAGGAAGAGGGCTCGACTTATGACATCATGATCATAATTCAGGACAATGGCGACCCGCCGAAGTCCAGTTCTGTAAACATTACAGTAACTGTGGATGAGAAGGGTGCGGCCATCGATGCTCCAGCAAGCCCTCGTCACCCACCCTTCTACCACCGCTCTGGGATGTCAGACATCACCCTGTACCTGATCATCTCTCTAGCTTGTGTATCAGCTGTGTCCTTCATCACCTTTGTTGTTGTCATTGTACGCTGCCTACGGCACCGTGGCCCAGGAATAGGAGGCTCTGACTGCTGCTGCTACGGTCGCCACAGGTCCAGCCGCTACCATCAGCGGCCCAGCAAGGACCTGCACCTGCAGATCAATACTGATGGACCCATACGCTATATGGAGGTTGTGGGGGGCTCCCAGGATCCGCACACACGCACCTACAGACCCTGCTACTCCACCATATCCAGCCGGAGTGACTTTGTATTTATGAAGCAACCCATGCTGAGTCATAACAACACGCTCAACACGACACTCAGCAGGAAGTACCTTATGAACTCAGCCTGTGAGGTGAGGGATTAAATGGGAGAACAAGCATGGCATTAGTGAGATATGCCATTGTGGGATAGGACCAATACATGTGTTTCATTATTTATAGACAGGTTTGAGAAACGCATGAAGTTTCTCAAGAAATGTTTATCACATGCACTCTTGATATTTTGATGGTATATCGATACCATGAGTAGTTTCATCAAAGTTTTGATGCTTTGACTCATGGCAGTAGAGTGCTACCCTAGATATTCTCAGTCACGTAGCTCTGCAGTATTTTGTATTTTTCTCTGAGACTCTGCTTGCTCCAGCACAAAGATCCCTCTCTCTACATGGCACAAAAGCTCTTAGAGCTTTGTTGTCCTACTAGACAGGTTTTGGCTTAATATTTAATCTGGCCTCGGGCTAGGAAATGTGGTTACTATCTCTGACTTCCGTTACTAAACTGGCAGAGAGGACCTGTTCTTAATGGATAAGGGAGATACAGATAAAGTCAGGCAGAGAGAACGTAGTTGGAGATGGTTGAAGAAAAAGCAAAGAGAGGGGAAAGGGGGGAACATAAGTGCTCCTAACAGATGGAGAGGAGGAGACAAACAGATGAAAATAGGTCCTGCAGTGTTGGCTCAGTGGAATGGCTGGGAGACAGAGGGGAACATGATGACAGAGGGAGAGATGGGGTTGAAGGAGAGGAAAAGGGCCAAGCAAAGAAAATGGTGAGAGGGGTGGGGAGGAAAGAGTCAAAGAATAAAGCAGTAGCTGAAAAACAGGAATTCATGGGGTCAGTGGCCTGACCCCTGACTTCCTGTTGTCCTCTGAACCTTTGGTGATTGGTTCCAGGACTCAGCATCACATGAGCCAAGCTGTTCTCACATCCTTCGTCAGAAATGGCACTTTCTTTTCCATGTGTTCAGAGTGGGGTGTGAAGGAAGGCTAGCAAATGGAATAATCGCATGAATGAGACACAGACAACCCATTTAGGGTTTTAAGGCAGTGGAGGCAGTGTTAGGAATAGAAAATGGCTGACAGTACTGTCACCAGGATGAGTTATTTTAGGGGACTTCAACAAAAAAATAAGTTAAAGGTTTTTATCGCTTTTCAAGTCCACTCATCCTCAGGATTCATACCCCGTCATGTTTAATGTATGATTGGAGGTGACTGGTAAAAACTATTTCATCAACCACACAACAGGATTTTTATCCTGGTGTGTGTTTAATATCCATACGAATCTCCTGTTTCTCAGGAGTCTGTATTATATATCAACTCTCTCTGTGCTGAATTAGGTTGGCCCTGAGGTCAGCAGGGTGCCATCTGTCTCCCTGCTCTAGTGACACGTGTGCAAATAGGACAACAGAGAAAAAAGAGATAGAGGGATGGATAAAGGGAAAAGGAAGGATGGCTTTTACGCACGTGTGCCGCAGCGACAGACTGCACGGACTATAATGGCCTTTAGAGCAGGAGCCATCACTGTGGGTGTTTATATTCCTGCTTGTGTACAGAGGAGCCCTCCAGTAGTGTGTAATTTTAGAAGGACCCTGGGGCCTTAGTGCCCGATTGTCTGTCACTTCCCACTCCCCAGAGTTCCCAGAGTTGGGATCCTCTATTCATTTGCTGTGTGCTGTATTGGCACGCTTTATTTAAGCAGGTGCTAATACAGAAACTTTGTGAAAAAATTCAGGTTTTTTTTCTGAAACACTAGCATTCAACATGCAAATCTTTGCATCAAAAGTGAAATATTCCCATGATGAAGGGGATTTCCAGTTCAATGGACAAAGTAAATATCATAAAATCCTGATGTCGTGAGTTTGACTCACTGACTGATTTGCCTGTTATCACTTGCACTTGTATTTCCTGTTATTCAGTTATTCCCCTCTCTATACTTGTAGAATCCTAGTTTTAGAGCAGGATGTGAAAAATACCATGACCGTGTGTCAGTTTTCACCCTTTGAGTCCGTGCGACTTCATAAGGGTTGGCACGTGGACTGAGTTTGGCCAAGTGTTTTGTAAATATGCTTTTTTTTTTGATAAGGCTAAACATGCGACAAACTGGCTCATGCAGTTCATTCAGGAAAACTGTCCTCAGGGCTTTTGTCTGTTGAGTCACGATGTTTGTTTGAGGGAGAGGAATATTAAAATCATCACCACACATTGTGCTCTGTCTCGGTGCTCGGCACTTCCCTATAATGATAGTAATGATTCAACAGTGTAAGGGACACAGCATCTTAGTGGTTACGTATGCTGTTTTTAAATATATTTTCAGGTTTCTATTGGTCTAATCATTGCTTAGAATTGAGAATAGAGTGAATGTATGCCTGTGTGCTGAAGGTTTTATGGTGTGGCGTGTATGTGTGCGTACGTTGAAGGTTATCAGAGCTACAGAACAGACACGACTTCCTCTTTTCAGACAGAGCACCAGCTGCAGTCCAGCCTCAGCTCTTTTAGCACTAATACGATTTGTGTGTGCGTGGTAGGAAACTGAATCTTCCACAAAGAGTACCAGATGGACCTGTGTGAAGTGTTTGTGTGTATTGTATTGTTTTCCACCCCTATCAGAGAGAGAGAGAGAGAGAGAGAGAGAAAGGGATGAGATTGCATTGATTTTCTTTTGTACACCTGGATAAATCTTTTTGTAACACAATAGAGACTTGGTTAAGCAGTAAACCAGATGTTTTAGCAAAGTTCACATTCACTTGCCTCCAAATATGGTGGATGAAGTCCAGATGTCCACATGTGCTGCGAAGTCCGGCTTACACCCTCTGATGAATCCAGTGCTCACATGATGAATATCCATCTCATCCCTTAACATGATAGTACTTCAGCTGACAGACACCGTGTTGCCGTTTGCTCAGTCAGGTTGTAATTCACCTGGGGATCCCTCAAAGCTCTTACAGCTGTAAAGGAAGCAGACTGACAGTGTTTAAAGCTGCCATGCTGGTATGAAAGTCTTTCTATTGAATGAGAATTCAGGCCAACAGAACTGTAATCTCTTCCACTGGCTAGTCTCCCTCAGTAGACTATTTGACCCTCTCGCTGTAGCTCGTGCCTTTAACTTGCACTGTGGAAAAAATAGCCTTGTACATTTTCAGTATCTTGATTATCTATCTGAAGGGATCAACTCACTTCAGAGACTATGTACCAAAATAAAAAAAACACGTGACAACACAACAAACGATTCTAGGATAATTTGAGCTAAAGTCCAATTACATTTTGATCCGTGCCTGCATGCCATTAAACCTGGCTTGGGGTTTGTTTTCCCTGGCAACTCCTGTTGTCTAAACCACCTTGAGAATTCAGCAACTCTTATCAGTTTGTGGCTCAGTTCAGTGAAAGGTTGAACTCTCTCAGTTTGTCTTTCTTCTTAAGCAGAGAATAGTTGCATTTGTTTGGACATTACCTGTCTGTTTGTTCCGTGTAATGATGCATGTAGGATAAGAGCACATGAGGTGTTTACCTTAAGCTAGCAGTGCAGCCCAGTCAGTCTGTTACCCTTTATTCACCACGCTTGCGGTGGGATCTGACCTTGGAAATGACGAGCGTGTGTCCGTGAGCATTTGTGTGGTGAGAACGAGTCACACAGCTGGAATGCTGGGCCCCTCGGTGGATGTTTGCCTCCACTCAGGGCTGATCCTTTTCTCTCCCTACCAAAGCTCAGACAGACTCATTTGCCCACGCACATAAACTCATCTCTCAGTCCATTTTTAGATAAACATCAACCAAGCTCTGCTATGAAGAAGAAGTCAGATTCGCTCTCTTCTTCTCATCCTCAACCTCTATCTTTTCATGTTAGTAATAATGACAGCCTCTGAGTTCTGGCATTGGAATGTGTTATGAGGCCATAACCAATCAGACTTTTATTTTTCTTATTCCCGAATGTTAAAGACTGGACTGATTAGTTACCACTAAGATGAAACAGACCCTTCTATAGAGGAAACGGAATCTTAATCCACTGCCAATTGTTTTTGTATTGTTGAATGAAAAGTGATGGCTATGTTGCTTCGTTATCATCCACACTTCCCCCGTGGCCTTCACCGGTCCATACACCAGACGATACACCACAGTTCCTTCTTTTGCAACCTTATCTAGGTTGCTGTTGATTTCTCTGTAATTCTTTTTTTTTGTGGCAAGGTGGTCACTTGTTTTGTCTGTGTGGATACTGAACACTATTCCCCCCCTTTCACTTGTTCTTTTTGTGCATCCACTAGATTACGGTGGATTTGTTTCTTAGTTACGTGTATTCTTTTACAGTAGATGCTCCAGTGTATCCTCCAGTACTGTTCTTTTTGTGTAGGTATGTTTTTAGGGATTTATTCCTTGTGTTTACTCTCCTGCTCTCTCGCTTCGTCCCATCGCTCCCTCGGGTAGAACAGCTCTTTTAATAATGCAGCACATCATCCCGCTGGCCTCGCTCTCCCGGGAGCTCTTGTGTCGATTAGGCGGCAGAATCTGGAGCCAAGCCAAGAGGTCTATTCACCGCATCACTGCACAACAAGAGAGCCTGAGAGAGAGGGGAAGAGCTAGAGAGATGGAGGAGACATGGTGGCATGGTCAGTGAGGTAGAGATTGGACAAGAGTGCAATGGGCTTGAAGACATTAATAGAGAGCATCAAGGACACGTAGATATGAGAGAGGCTTTTATCACTGCAGAGCCACCATTCTAGCCTAAATTATTTTTCTTTGATTCATCTTCTGGCTTCATTGGTTCATTTCTTATTACACTGTTTTATAGCTATTTTCTCATTTATGTGATCATGTAGTTCTTTTCTTTGATAATTTATGCTTTTTGTTTGTTTGTCTGTTTGTTTATGAGCGTGTGTGTGTGTGTGTGTGTGTGTGTGTGTGTGTGTGTGTGTGTGTGTGTGTGTTCCTCTGCAGCATTTTATGCTCCACAGCTTTTGGAACAATATGGATGCCTGAGCATACAGATATTTGTTGCCATCTGTAACCCTTTATTGAGCGTCACTGAAAAACTGAAAAGATTTTTTTCTAAATCACAGACAGACAGACACACAGACACACAGACACACAACATCACACACAGAACAACGTCTCACTGTTGTTGCAATGAAACATCCAATTCATGTTGCATCTTCTGTTCTCTTCACAGCAAAAGCCTCCCAACAATGACTGGCGCTTCACACAGGGACAGAGACCCGGACCTAGCGGGTGAGTAAACTGACACACACACACACACACACACACACACACTGATAAAATGCCCAGTAGTGAAGGACATATCGTAAAGATAGAGGGAGTGATGAAGGATGAGAAATTAAAAAAGCGGGGGATGGTGGATAGAGAGTGCTGTAATCATAAGAGCTGGCTGCTGATTGTGAAGCAGTGATGACATCAAAGTCACAATGCAAACATCTGAACTGGACTTTTAGTCACGCTGTAGTGATGATGCATTTTTTTTTCACTGCATGATTCTGCTCAGTGAATTCAGACTGTTGATTTACACTCCTGACTGAGCATCTCTGCCTGTTTCCAGGCTGCTCTATAAAATGGCTGCCGCAGCTTCCACTCCCCCTCCCCCTCCCCCTCCTCCTCCTCCTGTTCCTCTCCTCTCTGCGCTCTCTGAGCCTGTGCGCCATCACTCAGTACTACTGATGAGGGACGGCGACCAGAGCTAGTGGGGGGATGGGACAGTGTATTTATCCTTCTTGCTCTCTCTTCACACACTGATATCTGAGAGCTCGTACTGACTCACTCACTCACATTTAATTTCCACACTTGTGACTCGTCTGTTAAATGACACTAGATGAATTGTGTTTCTGTATTTCAGTTGTGTGTTTAAGTGAGCTTTTGTGTTGATGGTTGACGATGTCATTTGTCGATACTCTGTGGGCTCAAACGGGGCGCGTGCAGTTTTCACAACAATGATTGCACAACACATTCTGTGAGTCAAGGCTTCTCCCTGAAACATACCAGCTGGGGCAGAACACTCCTATGAGCCAAGTCAGGAAAATGTTAGACACACAAACACACAGCACCGTCGTCATGGAATACCACAGGGAGTTCGGACACATTGGAACTGATTCATGTCGGCGGTGGAGAAAAAATAAGCCTAACTCTCTCCATCTCTGGTATTTTAAATGGACATGACAGACTCAACATATTTTCCACTGATTTCTAGAGCACATCATCGCAGCAGTTTCCTTTCCTTAGACTAAATCCAACTTTCAAATTCACAATGATTCTTTCAGTCTGTATAACTTGTTGTGTTTTTAGTCCCCACATGCCATACGGTACACACATACGATGGACTCCGAAGGATGGGACAAGGTACCTATTTAGATGTAGACTGTATTTGGTCATTTTCTGTCCTTAGTAGCTGATCAGTGTTAAGTTTTGCTCACTCCCTGGCCTGATCACACATCAGCTGATAAGGGCAGAGAGTGGCTAAAATATTTTAAATAGTGCACTGCATTTGAGTGCTGTGCTGTGTGTAGATGTACCTAACCCATAGCTTCTGTTAGTCTCCCTAAAAGTTTGATGGGGTTTGTTGATCGATGTGCATAGGCCACAATGCCTGCTGTGGCGTAGAAAGGACTGTGACACTTTTGAGTTTTCGTGCAGTGTTTTGTAGATTTGTTATGCATTGTATGTGTGCTATACATCTGGTCATTATAGCGTGAGAGCTCTTGTTTTTTCTCCTTCTAGAAAGACTGGCTTTACGGTACAGTGTTGCCTTCGATGTTTGTCTGTGATGGTTGTAGCTCAATCACCACCCACATTTGGCTTCTTCGTGTGAATTATCCAGTTAAAGACAACAAGACCGAGACAATGCAGGCAGCTGTCTCGTGATTGATTACTTTAAAATGCCTGTTGGCGGTATAAAAAGTTCTTCCATGAAGGAAACAGTTCTCCACATTAAACTGCTGTGGTCAACATGCAGATGAGACAGATGTCAGCATGGTCACCATGTGACTGGCTAAATGGCCTCCAGTTAAAGGTTTTCTGCAAAACAACAAGGGGAGCCATCCGTAGACATTTAACATGTCATGTAAGGTTGCAGAGGAAAAACGATAGCCCTCTCTGGCCAACCACAGACATCCCTCTGGAACACAGTTCACAATCAGGAAGTGATAACCCTGACCACAGGAAGCGCTTTACACAACCACAGGATGTGATAACTACAGAGAGACGCTAATTTAGCACAAATGAAGCATTCCCTTTTATCTTAAGTGATTATGAAGAGAGGCACAAAATGGCTGCCCCTGGCTCCAGTGACCTTACTTTTACCCAGCCTGTTTCTCATTGGCTGCCTGGCACAGGACGTACATGTTTCTCTCCCTTGGTCTTTCTCTGGCACTGAACTGAAAACCACTTCAGAGTTTTGGCAGTGAGACCTGGCAACCTGCTCTTAAACAAATTGCTGTTTTTTTGTTAGAATTCCTTTTTTCACTTTTTCCCCTCACTGTGTCCTTTACTTTCTTTTAAGAGCAGACCAATTTATGCAGGAGTTCTAACCCTTAAATAAAAAAGAGTGTCCCTCTCCACATCCCATGCATTTAACACAATATCTATTACATACATTCCAGCTTCCCTCATTTATTACTCCAGCCTTTATTTGTGAGGAAGATGAACCTGAAACCTCTATGTCCCTTTAATCCCTGATGTGTTGTTAACTATCCTCTTTGGAGCTGTATACTCTACCGCAACCTCTTACCCATGTCTCTGTGGGATAGTGATCCTCTGCTAAATGCCGTCAGTTGGTTTGTTATACCAGTCAAATAATCCAATATCTTGCACACGCAGAAGCAAAATTCAAGAGGTCCAGAGAGTAGTTCAAACCATAAATAGTGATTTTCTCTGGAACAACTCTAAAAGCAGCGTCCATAGTGGTTTTATCTGATTTTCTGTGACTTTGTTGCAAGTAACATTTTTCGTTTTTTCCTCTTTTTATTTTTACATAGGGTACAAGTAGAGGGGAGATATCATACTGACCTGCTGTAAAAACAGAAGATAAGGCTTTATTAGCACTTAGGGAGAAGGAGCAAAGCTGGGATTAAAGCGCTGTGACCCAGTTGTCAGTTGTAGGGGTTGTGTTGGTGTGTCACAAGTGTGGGAATGGAAATAAGTAGGTGGGTTTAATAGATCGCAGGTCTGCTTTCTCCTCTGTTGCCCCACATGCAAATTGCAGACTGTAAGTAAAACAAGCCTTTGAAGGTGAAGTTTGCACAGATGGAAATGTTCAGGGCTCACTGAGCGCTGCATGTGTGACTATGCAGACAGCTATTTCCTTTAAAGGTGGCATTATTAAATATTTAATCAGATTTACTAGACGGCGCAGTGCTCATGGTCATTACAGAGAGAGAGAGAGAGTGAATGTTGCTCGGTGTTTACTGTGTGTGAGTGCGCGAACACGCTTGCTACTGTGCGTCTGTGTGCAGACACAATTTGCACATGCCTTAACGAGAGTGTGTTTAAGAGTGCGCCTTTGTTTGCGACACGCCCTGTTTTGTATACTATACCTTGTTATCTTTGCCGAGGTCTCCTCAGGCTGTGTGCCTTTGCCATCAGCTGCTTTGTCTTTACATCATAAACCACCAACTGTTAAAACCAGTCAGCTAACACACACACACATACACACACACACACACACACACACACACACACACTCAAAATGCAGTGGATGAGCCACTAGTTGTTTACAGTTGTTTCTTTCCTCGTTTTCGTCACAGGGCAACTGGAGGACCCGAGGTTGCTATGGGAACTGGCCCCTGGCCCCAGCCCCCAACTGAGGCTGAGCAGCTCCAGGCCCTGATGGCTGCTGCTAACGGTGAGTCCTATACCTCCTCTTCTTCTTCCTGCCTTTCTATCAACTCATCCTCTCTTTTCCACATCGATGTCTGTCTTTCATAAGCTAAGCGAGGGTGTGCATTGGCAGGGGCAGGTTATTTAGTTTCCTGTTTGGTTGGAGGGCAAATGGCCAGACTTGCTTATTGATAAAGCCTCACTGTGCCCACATTGATGTTTCCATGGAGTTACGTGCCCTAAAAAGCGTCCAGAGGAAACGTCATATGATACCCAGATGCCGGACGTCACTACCTGCAGTTCCTCAGACGAACAGTCCAGTTTGATGTTTGAATAACATAAGAGAGATGCATGTTTCCACTGTACACATGAGTCACATGCAGAGTGTTTTATCATAAACAGATGGTTGAAGAGCAACATGAACAGTTATGTAATATACAACCTGCAGGTTCACACATAACCATAGATTCCCATATTTCAGTACGTGTCTACAGTCCTAATCTCTGTTCCTGCAGTGACTAGCACTGAGGGGAACACAGTGATTCATCTTTGGGATGTTACTGTAGAAGCCTTCATGATAACCTGGAAAAATACACATCGAGTGGGCTGAGCAACACAACATACAGCGACAGTCTAACACAAAATATGCAGAAATGATGCAGGAACAAACTCAACAAGACGTATTACCTCATAGACCCAAGTCATTGTTTCCACAGTTATTTTAACCATTTGACACATCACAGTGCCCTTCCCCCCTCTTGGACACTGCACCGGACACGGTGTGAAATTTTTCCATTGTAGTGAACAGGATGACAGAGAGACAGAGAGGGAGAAAGGCTCTGTCTTGGGCTATGTTGTAACCTGCATGTCAGCACAAAGTTAGATAGAAGGAACAGTCAGTGCCATCAGGACGGATAGAGCCAACCGTGCATGTGATAAACACTGAAGGTCGTCTCCGTCTCCTCTAAACTTAATGTCACTGCGTTGCTAAGCACAGCGCAATGAATTAATAAAGCACTGTGCTAGAGCAGAAAGAGTATTAAACAAAATGCGTTCTGTCGCTGCTTTGGCTTTTTTTTGGAAGCCAGTGTGCTCATGTGTGTTTATATAGGCTGAGAGGAGCTACAGGATTGGGGGAGGGAGCGTTTGTGTCTCTGGCTCTGCAATGCAGGGGCTGTGGGAGAATTATGAGCTGAGCAGCTACGTCATGCTCGTGCACATACTCACTCAGGGCTCAAGAGGAGTTTGCTGGGGAGACGGTTTCATCATAGCCTGTAGAAAGACAACATCTGCACACGATCAACCATTTTGTAACACCTTCTTTTGCCTCTTTTGCTCATTTTTCTTCAACTCGTGCCCTCATTCTTTAGTTTCGCTCACTGCAAGCAGGTGTTTAGCTGAGCATTGGGACGTGTTTAAATTAAATCCAATGTTCAATCAAGTACCTTAACTCTTTTATAGGCTTTAAAAGTAATCCGATTAGGCTCCTTTTAGGACCCTTTTTTCATTTCACTGCTTGAATATAACACTTGCAACACTAAAACTTTCAATTTCTTTTTGTCTAACAAGTTTCATCCCTCTCTCCTCTCCCTCCACATCCCTTATTCCCCCACTCTGTCTCTCTTCTCCCCAGAAGTGAGCGAGGCTACAGCCACTCTGGGACCCGGCACAATGGGCCTGAGCACCCGCTACAGCCCCCAGTTCACCTTGCAGCACGTGCCTGACTATCGTCAGAACGTCTACATCCCCGGCAGCACGGCCACCCTCACCTCCAACCCCCAGCAGCAGCAG
>OMLP01013435.1:41225-107520 GCA_900302685.1 Spondyliosoma cantharus | reverse complement strand
ATATTCTCTCCACCCCTCATTCGTTTTTCTGGACGGCTCCGTGCCCGGCGGTGGCATATATGCTCAACAGGGCAGAGAAAAGAGGGAGGATAGGAGCTGGAAAAAGGGATCTCGGTGGACCATTTAAGCGACGACCCGCAGGCTAAGTAGGGTTAATGAGCAAAAGGGGGGAAAGTAGGGGGTGTCACGCTTACCATAATTATCAAGGTTGCTGGTCCTATGAAACTCCAAATGAAGTAGGTGTCCAGGCGAAGCCAGCAACTGCAACGGAAGAGATAGAGTGAGATGAAAAAGGGGGATAAGAAGTACAAGAGAGGGCAGGGAATGTGAGGGGTGGGGGAGAGAGAAGGATTCGAGGTTATAGCTTCACACTTCTGCTCAGAGGATATACATCAAGTGGGAGGCTGGAGTGACAGAGAGGAATAGGCACTTCAAAACACAGATCGCCGCTAGGGGCTTGAGAATTATGACCGTCGGGAGGAATTTGGAGGAAAGGCGGCTTTTAGTGTCAATGACAGGCTCTCATAAGCAAAACAGGTGCAGCATCAAAAGGTAAAGATGAAACGGGGGAGAGGACGCAGCTAAAGAGCGCGAGCGAGCGACCACACAGTTCAGTTCTGTTTCAATTCGTCGTGCTACGGCGGCAGAATTACCATTACAGATGATAATTTATGGATGATTCAATTAGCTCTCGATTCAGTCCTCACTGTATCACTTCAAAGGAACTGGACTGACCTTGACCCTGACACATGCAGTCCTTAAGCACTCAACAAAGTGTCTTACATGTCCGTGTTAGCCGCGATGACACCGCTGGACTGTTATAATTATGTCAATAATTAAATAGCACGTTCCGCCTGACCTCGCACTTCATGTCCAAACATTACAGATAGCCAGTTCTTCTCTGTTGAAGCGGACTTAAACGCACAAGAGAAGCAGCGGGGCCGGAGTGGAAGGTGACAGTGAGCCTGAGAAAAAAAAAAAAAAAAAACCTTTGATTCATGACCTGTGGTTGAATTATTAATCTTTTAATCTCCGCTGCTGCAGCAGATAGACGCCTCCATTTTTGGCCACTGGAAAATTATAGTTCATGCAGCCGTGTTGTCATTCAGGCTGACGGAGTCGGGGAAATGGAAGTGGCAGAGAATTAGCTGTAATTCGAGAGCATTTTAAGGCAAACTGAAGAGTGCGGGGCACTTTAGAGGAGCACAGATAATGACCGTGGTACAAAGTGCTGACATACAAAAACGCATCAATGCATCATAAAAAAAAAAAAAAAAATGCGCTACACTGCGGTAAAATGTGATTTCAGATAAAATGTGAATACCTTCTTTCATCAAAACCTATTCTTATACTGCGCAGACACAATGGGGTGGCAAAACAAAGCTAGATACAATGATCCATGATATGATGGATGTTATTCTGGTCCCATTCTCTTGGAGGCAACCCAAAATGAGGCATTCTCCAGTATTTACGGCAAACGGAGAAGAAAAATGGAAAAACTCAGACTGAAAAAAGCTCAACCGCGATGGACAACTTTGTGCATGTTTCAAGAACTCGCTGACAAACAAGAGATAATACGGTACGGGACATGATGGGCTGAAAAATTGACTGCTCCTTTGTTGTTCCTGGGACTTGATACGTCTCCCCCTCACTGATATCAATGGATAAGACGAGGCAACGCTGAAAAACACATATTGCTGCATGGAGAAGTGAACGGTCGCACACAAAAGATGCAAAACATGCACAGAACTCTGGCAGCTCATCAAAGCGCGGCGCTGTTAGAAATTATGCTGAAGGTTCTATTGTTTGTTTTTGCCGTCTTCTTCCTCAGATCATAGAGAGATTTACAGACATGGTAGGCGGTGGGAGCTGCAGGCTTTCATTTTTTCCTGCCTCCTCTACCTTCCCCTTCCCCGCTTGCACGGTGCATCTAGTTTCATCTCCCCTCCCGGTACTTTGAGCACTGGTTCCTTTAGTAACCAAGCAATAAAAAAAAGACTCGAACGTGTGCCAGTCAAAACACAAGCCGTGCTCGTGCCAACAGCTCGTGCTGAATTTTCTGCCGTTTGTGCCACCAATCTGCAGCGATCTGACACAGGCTGTCCTTTGAGCCGAGGCGGCTTAATCTGCAAAGACATCTTTGCAGCAGAGATAGTCATTTCGCTGGCGTGATAGCGGGCTGATGACCAAGCAAGTTGCTGAGGCAATGTCAAATATTTGGATCAAGGAGATCACCTTCATTTAATCCGAGGCATTAAAGTATGATCTTCGAGACGTGCATGGTGTTTGATAACACAAATTAAAGGTAACCTGTCCAGTTTTTGACCACTAGTGGTGCTATTGAGCAAAAATTTGTTTGGCTCCCTGTTTTGTCTGTATCTTTCGAGCGATGAGAATTCCTGCCAATGGGTCAACAAGGCACCAAGAAATGTAGCATGAGGCATGAAAGAAGACAAAGAAAAATGCTAACGAACGACTCAAGAGACCAATTCGATGTGGAAGGCAAGTAACACGTGAAAGACAGCTAAGGGCATCAGCAGACTACTTGCTGGTGACCCTGCTAGCATGTTACAGTAAGACGCTGACCAGTGAAGAGGTGCAAAACACAACTTTCCTTCATAAGGCAGTGGTATAGCTTGTTTTTTTTTTTAGATTTCAGTAGTTGAAAAAGAAATCACCACAGGGGACCTTTGACAATACCCCCGCCTGTTATTCTGCACGCTCAGTGTGGAGCAGACTGGACTGCTACAACAGCAACTACTGGAGAAAAAAAAAGAAAAAAAAAAGAGGCAATTCTACGTCCCGAGTTTACAGGTGGTTTGATGTATTGCTTTCATTAAACTAGAGAAATTACACAGGATCACACCCTTGTTTTGCTGACCTCAAAGCACCGTCACCGGAGTTGAGAAGAGTAGAAGCGCCGCGCTCAGGGGGACAATTAGTGTAATCACCGAGACATAATGATCGGAAATCCCACTTTCCGTTCCGAGGGACCGAGATTCTTGTTCGATCCCAGACTTTGAACAGGTGACTTCAACAAGCTCGCCGACCTTCAGGCTGCCGCGGCCCTTTTTAATGTGCTCGATTATCACGAGTCGCTGGGACATCGCTTTAGCCATCTACCAAACCCGGGTCACGTTTGACAACTGCCTGCTGGACATTTTTCTGCTCAAAGCGAGACCAACCATGATAGCGCTGCTTTCGGTCCCCAAATCAATTTGCGCCTTCTGCTCTTCACCACGTGTCACGCCTTGTCCCTTCCTCCATCCTTCAAAGGCTGCATATAATTGTTCCACCGGTGGCAGGCTTTAATTATTCACGTGATGCCATGGCTCAGGCGGTGGCAGCTATCACCTCATCCATCACCAAGAACTATGGCTCTGCCAATCTACAAATGCACTGTCTACCAGTTGCGCTGTGTGTGTGCCATATTTGATAAACATCTCGGAAGCAAACTGCTGATGCTGGCCTTCATTATTTCCAGATGAGGTTGAGATTAACGGAGGGATGGAGGGGGATCGTCTTCCACTGGTTTATAGACAACCTGGGTCTCAGAACGCAGAGGAAGCTTCTGTAAGTCTCTGCCACTGGCCCATCTTTTTGTTAATCTCCTGTCACTTTCTTTCTCTTTCATTCTCCATCATCCTGTTCGTACTCTCTCCATCCCCGCGCTGTCATTTGCGCGTCCTCGAATGCTTAAGGCGTCACCCACCTTTGCACGGCATCCGTCCAGCAATGCACTCTCCTGAAGTTAGCATTTTTCACCGTCAAAACACTGTCAATTCAGCAGCGGGGGGGGGGGGAACGCACGCAGCTCGAGTAACCGCTCCGCTTCGTTAAAAGTTGATGATGAGCAGTAGCTATCGGAGCGTCAGCTGCGTGGTTGTTAAAGCCCCTCGAACAACCACGAGCAGTTGTCAAGGTGCTTGCAGGGTTTCTGTGTAAGAAGGAAGGCATATGTCTGTTTGGCCTCCGGGGATCCACACTGAACGCCGCCTGATCGAGGTGCGGCGATGTTGAAGTATTATTTTCTTGTCTTGAGGTGAAATATCTACATTAAGTTGCTTTCTGTGGTGTACGAGTCAAGTCAAAGGTCATATTTTAATGTAGAAAAATAATCTAAATAATATAATACATCTACAGAGATTTTAGAAAGCTGCTTTATAAATATCTATTTTCCTTAAAACGTTATTCTGATTGTGAATCAATCATTTTTAAAATGTTTGTTGCGTCTAAAATTAATGTTTTGTTTATCTCCGAGTAAGACGGTTGGTTCCATCTTCTAAAAAGGGGTTTTGGGAAAAAACAACAACATATTTATAATTCTTGGTAGTCCACGTAAGCCCACACTAGCTCTCTTCTAAAAAAAATTCGACCCGTGAAAAAGGACAAACAAGTGTTCACGCTTTCATAGTTCCTTTAGTTTGATCTTCGTATCCAAATACCTGATGCAACATTTCCCTTCACTTTCAAATGGCGAAGGGGCTCGCAGGAGACAAATTAAAAAACGAAACCGTCAAAATAAATAGAGAGGAGGTCAGGATATCTCCGCCTTTGGTCATTAAGTGGGTCAAGCACCGAAAACAGTCCTGACACTCTGGCTGCCTGGAAAACAAACAGCAGCCTCTCTGGTGAAAAACTGACAAACTCAAGGCTCATTTTCTTGGGTTTCACAAGGTTTTTTTTTACAGTTCTCATCCACAGCAGCAGCAGACATTTACAGCTGTTTTTGCAGGCTGACTGAGTGGTACTCTAAGGGCTAGTGAATGGATCTTGGTGTAAATTCAAGATGCAGTGAAAGGATCTGTTGGTTAAGTGGACAAATGCTTTTTTTCAGAGCTGTTGTCCGTGTACTCTTCAATCATTTACAAAAGAATGAATGTCAAGGCAATTATTTTTTTTAAACGGACCATCTAAAGTATCGCCTGCAAAAAAGACGCTTCTGCAGCATTCACGCAGTTTGTGAAGACAACGCGCGTCGCGATGCACTCACACTCTGTCGGTGCCGTAGCTGCGGTAGTCCACCGCAGCGGAGACGGCCACGATTAGCGCGGGAACCCCGTAGCCCACCAGGTAGAAGTAGCGTCGGCGCGAGTGCTCGCTCTCAAACACCTCCACCAGCATGATGTAGAGCTGCACGCCCTCCAGGAACATCCACGTGAACGCCGCCAGGAAGAAGAAATGGAGCAAGGCGGCAAATACGGCACAAGCAATCTGTGAAGGGTTTAGAGTGGCGGGAAGAGAGAGGGAGGGGAAAAAAAAGGAGGCAGATTTGAGTATTCAAAACATATTTTAACCAAACACTTTTGTGCATTTCACTGATTTCCTGCAGGGCTATAATGCCCTGCTGAGGGGCGTAACATGACTAAGTTAATGGCAGAAACCGTCATCCAAGCGGCGTTTTTCTGACCTCCGCGCGTTTGTATCTCCCCGACAATTAGCATTGCTAAGCTATGTTTGGCTGCGGCGACTGGATGTTTGCCTACAGTGACTGGCAGAAGAGCGCTGCAGCCACTGCGCCCATGTGGTCTTGTTTGCTGTAGCTGGCATGGATGAAAGAGAGATATGAAGAAGCGAAGTCAACAGTCCAAGAGCCCTTTGGAGCTCATCGCATTTTATACGCCGGGCCAGGTGCGAGCACATGATGTAGTTATACACTTCCTGGGCTGATACCTGCAGGCGAGACAAGGACTGCGATTAGCATGTAGGCACGTGCCCGCACACTTTCTAACAATAATAAGATACAGTACTTACATGGATTGATCTAATTATTGGCACAGTTGAACATAACTGGTGTATTTTGTCACTGAAATGGATTCAATTAAATAACTAAAAGGTTGAGTGGACATTAATTGCAGTCCAGGAGAGTGATCTTAGAGCCGGGCTGTGAATCACGCCCATAAAATGTTATGGAAGGGAAAGGTGTAGGCCAAAGCATTATCTTTTTAACTTCACAGGGAAGCAGCTCTGCGGATAAACTACGATGTGTGAGTTTTTGGTTCTGATAGTTATGGAGATGTTTGGAGAACAAAATAAAGACGGGTTCATTTATTTCTCGGCGAATTTAGTCCCAATCCACCTGCAGTTGTGAACTAAATGTATGTGTGGGATAATATGATCCAATAAAGACGATCAATTAACAATCATCAACAGGACCGTTAGAAATAGGATACACTCCAGCGCCTGACCCCGTTCTGAATCTATAGACATAGAGATCATTCCATACGGTGCTCAGACATCACTCTAGCTAAGAGAGCAAATCTAACTGTGTACTCGGCGCCTCATTAGTAAGCAAACGGCATGATTGCGAGAAGCTGTGGGTGGGGACAAAAAAAAGAAAAGAAAAAAAGGCCCTCCGCCATCCCATACATGTAACGCTCCACATTTGTCTGCTCGAGCATCGCACGCTTGAAGTCGACTGCAGGGTGACAGCATGCCTCCTCCACCTGCTACCACAGCTGAGCTCTCGCGAGGAAAGAGATGCCCTCCAAACTACCGTTATTATACTGGGAGATGGATTAGTGTATTGAACAGCTTACTCCAGATGAAACTTGAAGTGTTTACGAATTGGAAAAGTGCACCAGGAGGAGGTTGGAGGAGGAGGTTGGAGGGGGGGTTAACAGATGAATTCATGACAGTTTGTGCAGTATAATAAAGATCTGAGGATGTAACAGTGAGATGGCAGTGTGCGAGTATGCGGGAGCTCTTTCAAGTGTGCGTTTGCTTCCGTGTAACCAAGGGAGCGAGCATTCATTGAAGGAGGAACATCCAATTCTTTTCTATCAGTACTTCTTCTCAGCGAAACAGGCGGACTGAATAAAAAAAAAAAAGTTCAGGGCCCTTGGCGCTCACTGCTTTTGACCACTCACGGCACAGCGGGACACCCAAGGTTACATTTTCTTACAAATTTTTAGGCTCTTCAATCGAGAGACAGGACGGTGAAGAGTGTTCAATCGGAGGTGAACACAAAAGATTTCAGGGAGCCACAAGGGACGGGGTTTTAGAAAAAAAGACTGAGTTCAAGTTTTTGTGCAAGGGGCAATGAAAGAGGCCTTCATTGATTTCGACTCATTCCTCGTCTGCTTTTTTTATAGACACACTTGTAATGCATCCGTTACTGGCTTATACGGTAAAAAGCGAGTTCCGTCATCCATGTCGGCTGATTTTTTTTCAGGGTTTGTACTTTTTAACATTGCTACATTGTTCGCGCCTTAAAACATATCAGATTAGCTCATGAAATTGTTTCATGTCAAGACGTAAGACTCCAGACATCCTTCATTATTTTTACCCTAAACTGTAAGGAACAGTTTGACAAGCTGGGTAAATTACTCTCGATCGCTTTCTTAACAAGAGCTGGATGAAAACCTTGATTGCATTCTCATATCTGCACTGTGAGAACTGTATGTAGCTGGAGCTAGCAGCCAGTTAGCTTAACTTAGCATAGAAAAGTTAAGTATTATAGAAGTGTAAAATAAAAGGTGGATTTTATTGAGCTAACAGGCGGCTGACTTTGTCTGCAGACATATTCATCTTACAGACATGAGAGTGGGCAATAAGCGCAGTTTCCAAAAATACAAGCTGCTTCTCAGCATGTGCATCGTCAGCGGATGATTCTGTTGAAAGTCTCTTTCATGCAGTGGTGCTAATAAACCAGTACTATACAGTAGCGCAACATCGAAGTATCCGGCGGCAGCAGTCCTCACCGGCTGGTCCCCCCGATTGATCCCCACCAGGAACAGGGACTCGGCGATGAACAGGCTGATGCAGAGGTTCTTATGGATGGTGTTACGGTCACTCTGGAGGCCGCGGAAGAAGCAGAAGGTGAAGAGGCTGATGAGCAGGCAGACCAGCGACAGGAGGATGCCGACCCAAGTGATGACGTCGAGAAGCATGTCGTGAACGGGGTCCGTGTTCTGCAAGAGAGGTGGTGAGAGAGAGAGTGGTCAACGACACAGGTCTCATACCGGGATTCATTTGTAAAGCAAAAGGCAAAAGCAGAGGTGACAAGAGAGAAAAAATGGTTGTAACATTAAATTACCATTTTAGCCCATACAACAACCCAAAAGCTTTTATCTCCATTGCTATTATTATTATTATTTTTTTTGTTGGGGGGGGGTATAGTGCATTTACTCAACCCTTCAATAAACCAGTACCCGGCGAGCCACAGGTGGCGGATATGAATCATGAATTAGTCGTCATGAATCAATCTAAAATGCCCCCCTATTGTTTTTATTTTGGACAGGCAGCAAAGTGAAACAAAGCGAGCGGTCCACGGGGCCGCAGGTGTCGGAGACCAGCACAACAGGAACACAATCAAACCGCAACATGCTCCATAACTTCCACTGTTGCCTTTAGATAATTTTTTCTTTTCAAATAGTAATTTGCCACCACAGCCAGTTTTGGCCACTAAAAAGCCTTTTGCTGACAATAAATCCGGGGGCTTTACGGGAGAGATAAGGATCAGCGGCGATTCCACCACAGCCATGAAAGAGAATTTACATCAGTCCATAAAAAGCCAAGTGCACATAGGGATTCTCAGAGAGCTGCAGGAAAAAAGGCAACGCACTCTGAAACAGCAGAGTCTGCAGAATGACTGACTTCTGTGGCCTTAAGCGAAATAAAACAAACACATTAGAAGCAGCCTCCTGCCAAGAAGCTGCCACGGGTAAAAATGGGAGCCTGTTTGAATCTGAGCCTAATTAGCAATGTGTAATAGGTGACATCTTGTCAATAAGTTCAGCACAAAATTTTTGTAGGCGTGCTTCTTTCTTGCTCGAGCAGCAAACTTCAAGGTGGTTGTCGTACCCCACAGAGTGTATGGAATGACTTACAAGTAGCTCAACAAATACATATATATCCACATATCAAGCGCCACATGATGCTAGTTAGCATGTGAGCAGAGAGGCTGAAACAGTTAGCTAAAAGCTGTTCCCAGGCCCAAGGGTCCTGTGCTCTCGGGGGCCCGATGTTTTCAGTGTTTTAAGTCCTGAAGGTCCTATGTTCCCAATCTCAATATTCTGTTACACACACATTTACCCTCCTTATCATTTGGTTGAATAACCCTAACATTGGAGCCAGTTGAAACAGCTAAAAGTAATGGTTAAATATTGACAATAATAAGCTAAATGTAGATAAACGGTGGAACTGTGAGCATGATAATGATTAAATGGGAAAGCCAGATAATCATAATGCATAAACAGAATATATTGTTTAGATTATCATGATGAAAATAATGGATAAACGTTTTCCACCGTCCAGCTTCTGCCGCTGATATCCACTTTTAATGCACAGTGAGACGGTATCCAGCTTAAGATCAAATCCAACGAACACACTCGGAACATGACAGGTGGTGGCGATGAAGGGTTCCTTGAGTTCATCTGACGCGGCTGTGCGGGCACATCTGACAGAAAGGGTTGGAAACCGCCGCGCTAAAACATTTAACAAGCCTGCATGTCACTGAAGCAGATGCCCAGATTCCCTGTAATATCTCACATCTGGTATAAGGAACCGCTCCGTCATCTGACAAGTTCTGCATCATGCCACCGGCGGGGAGGGAAAAAAAACTTGCCAAGGCAGACGCCACAAGCATGACACGGCTGTTATAAAGGCGTCTTCTATATGTAAAACACGGGGATAATAATCAGAGAGTGACATCTTGATTTATTAACTAAACATAATTACTGCATCCAAACATTTTGGTCAGCTTCTGAGGCTTCCTAATTTCCCAGTGGAGTAGTCTTCTTTTTCAGCCTGCTGGGCATTGATTTAAAAAAAGGAAGGGAGAAAGTGGAAGTGGGGGAGGAGGTGAGTAACTCTTAAAGAAATCTGCCAACGTCCTCACAACTGACTGTCATCCCTACTGGGACTCCAGGACGACCTGGGTGGAACTTCTCGGTTTTCATATGACGGCTGCGTCTGAATGCTGATGAAGATTACACAGGCATCATTTTATCACAGAATAATGTTACGCGTGCTCCCCTTAACTGGATACACATCAAGCGCTGACACTGGATGTTACGCACCAGACTTGATGTTACAGCTCGGCACTGAAACACAGTTAAAAATGAGCACAAAGCCCCAAACCTAAAGCTAAGCAGATCGTCCTTTAACTGTGTGTACATGAAGCACTGACACTGGATATTAACGACCCACCTTAAAGTACAGTTCGGTTTGTTTGATATCAGAGGCTGTGCCCGCAGCCTTAGCCTCGAGGAAATAATGTACGACTCAGAGCTATAGTTCAGGACAAACCAGAGAAAAATATTTGCTTACGTTGAGAAATAGCTCCACAAAAGCATACTATATGTCTAATATGTCTCTCAAACAGGCACCTCTTTAAATCATATTTCGACCACAGTCAGTAGGATTCCCCCCCCCCGCCCGAAGTCAAGTTAAAGTGAGAAAACTTGGGGGATGAAGTGTCGCACAAAAGCCTTGTTTAGTGGCAGCTCAGCTAACGCTAGCAGAGAGGGGAACAGATGCTGATCATTAAGGGGCTCTGGTACAATAACAGCCGCAGTGCTCCTTGAGTCTGGGGAGAGCGCTCTTTTGATTTTCCTGCCTGATGAGCCGTTGTGTATACGTCGGACGAGTGGGGGGGGGGAGAGAGAGAGGGGAGGCTGGCAAGATGTTACATAGAGCAGACATCTGTATGTGTATGTGTGTCAGGCGGTGTGAAAGCTAAGCCTCCTAACTTCAGAGGGGTGCCTATACGTCGTGGGTGGCGACAGATGTTGATGTTTGTGCCTTGCGTGCTCTTGTTGGTGTGCGACGCTCGTGACACAGAAGTCTGTTTTCAGTCGGCTGCATTACAGAGGCATTGATGCGGTGGGTGGCGCTGGCTGCGACGCATTGCGAGGGGACCCTAAGGTCTCTCGGGCGAGCGAGATGCGCAGTGGCTGCAGGCTCTATCCATCACAATCTCACCTTCAATTGGAGAGTGGGGGGAGCCGGGGTCAGAGAGAAAGAGACGGTAACAGAGGAGGAGAGAAAAAAGAGACAAAGCTGTAGAAATGGAGAGAGAAGGGCATGGAGTGTATCTACACCTGGGTGATGGATTTACTGTGGAATGATTTCTTTGTTCTGGGAGGTGGATGATGGCTGAGACGTCGTCAGACACAGTGTCTCTGCTGAAAAGTTTCCTTTCACTGGGGGCTCTGTCCGGGCAGGATGGCAAATGATGTGATCTGCAGAGCCTCTGCACCCGAACCTCACACCGACAAGCCTCCATGATGGGAATTGGTATAGGGGACTCGAAAGTGGGCAGACGTAATTTGCTCTGAAATTCACTCGGCGTGTCGCAAGGGCGGCCAAGTCATACGGCATCCGTGTTACTTAGCGGGGCGAGGCACATTTGTACACATTCGATTTGTCTTCCAATCTTTTTCTCCTACATTTTTCTCTTATTTCTTAAACACACATATTTTTTCCATTCCAGACGGATGCCTTAGGAGATTGGCTTTGCCCCTGATCTGCTCCCACGTAGCGCAAAATAAGGTTTCTGGGCACTCGAGCAGTCTGACAGGGAGGAGCAGACGTGGCAACGAGCCTTTTTGCATCGCGCACTGGTCATCACAGCCAAGCCATCTGAACCTGACATTGCATCATACGCACCTAATTACCATAACATCCAGAGCCAAAGTCTCCTGAACCAGTTCTCTGAAATGCTTAGGAGGGTGAAGTGGCGAGGAGAACAGAGCGTCAATCCTTTATACCTCAAAGAACTGCTCTGAGTACAGGGCCATGAAGCCAATCCAATTAAAATGCATAAATCTCCCTATATGCCTCTGGAGCCAGGCTTTGACTCATGAAATACGGTCAGGCAGGGCAGACAGTTGCGCTAAGGGGTAGTGGCCCACTGCAGGGAGTCATGTGACAAGTTCACCAACGGTATGACCGAGGATTTATGATCTGCACAGGGATGAGGAACAGTTGCAGAGAGGGCACATGAATCAGGGGTCCTGGCAAATTCGTCACATTTAGAAGAGCTGGGAGAGAGGTCCCAGCTTGCGTGGCAGGGGTTGACATTCAGCACATGGACCTAATGTCACACCGTGTTCTAAGCTACAATAACTATGATATAACGGCCGAGCGCGCCAATCGGTTGCTATGGCAGTTAACGTCATCTCCATTTCCCTTGTCTGTGCCCTTAAACGTATAAATAGATTTGTTTTGAGCCCCCTTGCGCGCTCTGTGCACATGCACCGTGCTTATGTGTAGCATCGTAAAATACACAACTAACCTTGACCGTCCTTTCTCATCATAGCTACTGTCTGATGGTGCCAGCGTGGAGATGTTCTATAAAGGACAGTGATGAATGGTACCCAAATATCACCCTCTCCATCATCCAGTGGGATGCGCCATTGATTTACACTTACTGGTCTGTCAGGAATAGTGCCACTTGCCAGTAGCTGAATGCCTCCCTGGGGCCGATCTCAGCACGCACATCTACTACGTAAATAATGGCCTGTAGGTGGAACCAGAGCAGGTCTATATTTCTTGAGCTGGGGCGTGTAATTTAGCCCATATTTAAAAAAAGATTTTACTAATTTCCCATGAGCTTAAATTCAACGGGAGCCTCAGGAGCTCGAACAGGCACGAACCATTAGGATTCCTTGACCCCGATGACAAAGTGGTCTTTCCACGGACCCAGAAATGCTCCCTCAACAAAGAGGCTAATCTGTAAACGATCAAGTGATTTAATTAAGCAACATCCTCGACGTTAAGGCACATCCTCGAGGGTAATATTGCGATTATACAACTAATACCAACAACAATAAAATGTATAATCAAAATATATCATGTTGATGGACAATTTGCTCTCAAATTTTAAAGGTTTTTGCGAGTATGCGTCGCGTTTCCATGGAAACACATGGGGTCTGACTAATAACTGAAACACAATCAGTCAAGTCAGTAGACTCACATGTGTAATGGAACGTAGTTTACCACTACAGCAAATAATCCAACCCTTAGTAACGACCTAGCAACAGAAAGGATTTTCTCGTCCCAGATGAGTGAACTCTGGGCTGACGTTAATGTTTTATCGCGGTCTCGGAATTTCCCGAGCTGAATCAATACTGCACAGATAAACAGAAAGTGCTTATTTTTATCGCCCAAGTTATAACAAAGATGTTGATTTTTTTCTTTTCTATTCTTTATAAAACGTTTTTACAGCACTCACGATAGTGTCTTTCACACCGAAGGGAATAGGCTGCCCTCTCGGCTAAAACGAGACACTTTATTAAATAAATCTTTCCTTTTTTGTCATTTGGTTTCTTCTCATCCTTCTCCAACCATTCATCCAAACTGAGACCGCCAAATAAATCAAAATTAACAACAGACCGATCCATTTTGTAGCCTATTTTTCTGCCGTTTTCCTACTCCAGCTCTGACAGTTTCAATGTTGCCATGGAGAGGGACACAATATTGCTCCACAGACTAAGCGGAGTAATATTTTGAGTAATGACTCAGGTGTGCTGTCATGCTGATTTGAGCATGTTCTAAATTTCTTGTTGACCAATCAGATCGCTTGGTCGGAACTACTTGTTGTATGATGTGCAGTGTTTACGTCCAAGATCAATGCCGCCAGTTGAAAGGCAAAATCCTGACTTTTCAATATCGAGCTGAATGGAGTGAATTCAGTCTCCCAGACATCTCGAGCATCTTTATTTGCAGCAAAAGCCTGAAGATTCAGTAACAGGACGTCGCGAGTTAAAAAATCATTAGCGTTTTCAGCAAAGTCGCATGAAAGTAAAACCACCCTCACATCACTTCCTCCAAAAGCTTGCAATCGTTCGGGGAAAAAAAAGAAAAAGATACAAAAGAGAAATAATCTCTCACACGCAGCTGCCATCTGTGAGTACAGTTTAATTTGTTTATGCGGCCAACGGCAGTTCTCGGCTCGGATTGCAGGATCAGTCAAAGGCATCAGCTCTCTGGCTAGATAGCTCAAAATTTGCAAACAAAGGGCTCGAGTGGCGACGCAGGCGGCGGTGACAGCACTCCATGTCCTTGTGATCATCTAAGTGGCGGTTACCTGAAACAACCCTGTATATGACAGATACCGTTTGAGTGGGCCTACTCCTGAAACCCAAGAGGCTTGGCTCCAGCTATCTGACATTAATGAGTTCTTGTGAGCCTGCGAGTTGAGAAAAGATTTCAAATTTGGTTACTGGGCTGAGGACATTGCTTTAGAAACCACCAAGGCTCTAAACGTCTGCAGATAATCGTGCAAAAAAAAAAAAAAAATTCTAACGATGTTCAAACATCTACAATATGTGAATTAAAAATTATTCCGAGGAACTAATTGACTTCAAACATAATTAATCCCGATGAGACACAGTCTGGAGTTTCTCCACTGCCGAGTGTGTCTAACAATCCTACATACAGTGCACTCGAGTCCAAGGGTTTCTTTTAAATATGAATGTGTGGGCGAGGTTTTTACCTCACCCACACTCACAATCAATGTCAGGTGGAGCCTGATTACAAGGCACTTGCTCTTAAAAAAGTATTTTAGCACACATATATTGGGTTTTATATCAAATGTTTGGTCTTACTGTTTAGTCAGTAAGACCTTGGAAAGTTAAAGACACTGTCTGATATGGTTTGATTTGCTACAATGAATGCATAATGATTGCTACGTCCTGATGTATGAAAATCCAGCTTGGAGACAAATCGATGTCCTCAGATAAACTTTCCCAGACAGAGCCGGCTTCTTTTCCCCACTAAATGCGAGCTGTATTACGAAAACGTTTGAATCTTGCTTGTCAAAACCGTTCTGAGTGCAAGCGTCCGAAAACCCCCCCCAAAAAAAAAAACACGCAGCAACTTCAAATCCCCGTCGAGGACAAAATGACAGCGTCCGCAGTGTCACAAGCACGAGCGAGAGCATTTTGCCACTTGTAATCCGCGTGAAGTGTGCGGCACTTCGAAATGCAATCATGACGGAAAAAGCAACACTACGAGCGCGACATGGATGACATCTTATCGAGCTGAACATAAAGATCTCTGCATGTAGCGCTGTCATTATTGCAAACTAGCGTGCATACAATCCATCTCCCCCCCGCCAAAAAAAAAAGATGAAAGATGATGTTTCTGTAGCGAGCCTCGATCCTCCGAAGCAAAATTGTAATTACAGTATCTGTTTTTTTTTTTCTCTTTCAGAGATGCCACTGAGAAATAAACAAGGTTAGAATATAATCTGTTGCTCTGAGGGTAATGAGTAATAACAATGCAGAGATCAGCAGTGGTATGTGCTGTTGCCATGGATACAAAAACAGATAGTCTCTTCAATTTATGACATTTTTATTTTTTTTGCCTCTCTGCTCCTCTCTCTCTCTCTCACACACACACACACACACCCACTTTCCCTCCATTCACTGTGTTCTCAGCTACAACGCGGTGACAGTTTGTCAAATAAAAAGCCTCCGTATCTCCCATTCAGTGGCACCTTCCAACAAGCCGCCTTTTATAACATCCAAGTGGAAAAGATAAAGAATAAGGGAAGGTGAAAAAAAAAAAAAGGAGAAAAAAGAAAAAGCAAAGCGCTATCACTCAGAGCTGGGGTGTAAGTACTGTCCACTTCTTCTCTGGAGAGGAATGTTTGGGATTGACTTGACTGAAAGCGCTCCTTTCACTTGCCTCCTTATTTCTTTTTTTTTTTTTCCCCTCTTCTTCTTCTTCTTTTTGCTGCTTTGCTTTCATCGCGTGAAGGCTCCCATTCTTCACGACTCCCTCTCTATTCCAGACTCGGCTTCGGCTCTGCGGAGAGCTTAGCGGGTCCAAAAGTCATGCTGCTCAGTGACAATCAGGGGCTCTCTCTTGCTCGAAGGAAGCCACACAATCCCTGACCCCCCCTGGAGCCGTCTCACTCTAAAAGTTTTTTTTTTTGTTTTTTTTATTATTGAATTTTAGATTTCTGTGCATGATTATTGAGTTAGGTGCATACTGTCTGTGTGTGAAAGATAGAGTTGGACTGGGCATGAGAGGGAGGTGAAAAAAAGTCTGGTGGTTTCATGGATAAGAGCCAACTGGGACGGAGCTCAGAGTGTTATTTTTCCTTCTTTCTTTTTTTTTTTTATGCGACTCATTCAGAAGAGAGGCTCTGGAGAGACAGATGCCATACCGGATACCAAGAACTAGTCTGCTCTGTCAGCAGCGCGCGCCTCAAAACTTCTGGTGACAGGAATAATAAAGCCGTCCGTCAGCATCAAAACTGCGACGCAACTTCTTCCCTGACTGCCGATATTCTCCGACCTTTCTCTCCTTCAGCTCTCCTGATTTTTCTGTTTACCCACCTCCTTCTCCCTTTCTTTTTTTTTTTTTTGTTTTGTTTTTCCAGTTTTATAAGTGCTGCTTACAACAATCGCTCCACACAAATCTCACAGCCAACTAACAATTTCTTTAACAGGATTTTTCTGTACGAGAACCTCCATTAGCACCTCCCAATCAACCGCTCTCCAGCCCTCCCCATCACACTCGCTGTGCTCAGTTTCACTTTGCTTTCCTGTGACTCACCTGAAGGCAAAACAGACACTGTGCGCGGAGAGAACACAGCGAAATGGGGAATGTTTTCTTTGTTCTTCCCTTCTGTCTTCACAAAAAACAATTCATAAATCAATAAACACGAAGCCATACGTAAACAAAATAAGCAGACCGAAAAAAGTCCAAGGCACAAAAAAAAAAATCGGTCTGGCAATCAGTTTCACTGCTTCCTTCCTTACTCCTCTTCTCACACAAACGCAAGAGTGCTAATGATGTTTTCACCAAACTCTTGGCATTTAAGCAAATGGACATATATCTGATAACTTCCCTTAAAGAATGACATTCAGAGAGCTTAAAGTCAAATACTGAGACGTTTAAGTTTTCCTCGAGACTAAACACCTACAGCAGTCGTCCTTTGATAATAAAATAGAGAGAAATAAGAATCTCTGAAAGCTAAGATGCGAGATTTGTTTGACAAGTGTGTTTATTTTACCGACTTGGAATCAGATCTAAAAAAGATTACACCAAAAGTCTCCATCTATATCTCCAGGTCAAGGCTGTTAGCTTAGCACACACATTAGGAGATTTATATTTTGTGCACCATCTAGCTCCCCAATTAGCGCACGCACGAGGTTGGTATAAATCTTCTCCCAAAATGACAACCGATAACTCTTTGTCAGGGATTAGATATCAAATATTTAGCTTAATGACGACCTGCAGTAAATGTTTTGCACATTAGTCTTCGTTAGGAAGAAGGGTAGACCAACCCTTCGACTGTGTCACCAAAATTCCCACCTTTGGTTGGTCGAAGAGTTTCAAAAAGGTTCAAAATTTCCCCATAAAAGCAACGTATAAAATGTGTTTTCAACAAGCATTGTATAGCACACAAAACACTGATCGTATATTTGGGCTCCACACTGGAGGCTGAAAATGGCTGCAATCAATACACGCTTCACACTGACGGGGCCTTTTGTCTGACGCTATATGAATAGGGTGTGTATGCTGGCACTTTAAATGTTAGTCTACAAAGTGCTGCGAAGGTCAGAAAACTGCTCCGTCAATTTTCTCCCTCTGAGCTAAAAAGCAGGGGAAATATAAAACATACATTCACAAAACAGCAACCGAAGGGATGGTTTCTGCTTCACAATGCCTTCAACTGTCTGGACCTTTACTTTTCTTGTCAGCCAATCATCTCGGAATGGACTGGCGGAGTAAACCGTGATGGATTAATGCGTTTTCATTTCTCTCAACTGCATTTTGGCGAAATTGCACATTTCTGAGGGCAACATACGCCCCGTCGAGCGGCTCACCTTGACATCCACGTGGGCCATGAGGACTGCAAAATTGGTAAGATGGGTGCAGGAGCATGTGGTGTGCGTCCTGTTGGTGCCTAGCAAGCGGCAGTCCTGCGTGGACCAGTAACCGGTCATGGTTCTCTTGGAGTAGCTCCAGAACGAACAGTTGGGGTTGAAGTTCTCCTCAGACTGCTGTTGAAGGAAGAAAAAAAATAAATAAAAAATCACGAATAAACGAGCATCCTCGAGTTAATCACACATTAGCTTCGTCTACTCTACGTTCCTTTGTGTGCACTGCAATCTTTATCCATTCTAAAGTGAATAGCAGGTGGTTTTGCTGTCATACAGCATCGAGTGGCCCCATGCCTGTTTTTCATTGTGTTCTCTGACCTTTCTCTTTAACTTTCACTGCATGAGAATGGACTGCCCCACTGTTTAATGGGCACCACCGCTGTCCGCGCCGGGCTAACGGCAAGCACGCCTCCCCGCTATCTCGCCTGCCATTTCATAAAAAGTAATCCGCGTTGTTGGGTAACACACAGGCACAGCGGAACATAACTGCTGATAAATAGATGCCTCTCCCTCTTGAGCCCACTTTCTTTTGTAGCTCCGGAAAACAAAGCAGTGCACACTCGCACCGATCCTTCCCTTTATGACTCACAGCCTCCAAGGTTAAACATATCCGCTTTCTTAACCATGAACGCGGCGAGGAGCTGTAGTTGTTTCAGAGTTTCACACTCGCTGTCGGGTAATTAGCCTAATAAGGTTTATCCTCTGTGAATGTAAATTTGCCGCTGATTGAGTTTACCCTTCACACGAGCGGACCCTGTGTAAAATATTCCACTGCAAAGAGATAAGATGACCCGCTGTCCCATTAATGACTTTAATTGGTCCCATTAAGTGGCGAGGCAAGGAAGCAAAACAATAACTGGAGGACACATCGTCAGCCTAGAAGAGCGGCGATCCAAAACCTCACGGTTGAGAGGGGTACGTAAATGTGGGAAGCCATAAAAATAGAGATATTTAGGGTTCGTTTTCAAGGGTACAGTTGAAGTCGACTACACATGCCTGAGATAAACAAGTGCTGTCTGCAGGTACAATACATATAATACTTTAAACACTATTTTCTCTATGCATAATCATGTTCAGTTCATCTTGGGCTGCGTCACTATGTCCAAAACTCACTAATATCACGATTATCGCAATTATTCCACTTTGTCCAAAAACCACACGCAACACCACGGCAGCGTGCACCGAATGGAAAAGGCTTTACGCTTTAACAGGTTCTAGCTTGCAGCCGCAGCTATTCCTGCGAGACAGAGCGCTCTCTTAATAACGCCTCCGACCGCTTTACCAGTTTACCAGAGAACAGGGAGCTCTTGAGATGATGCGCCGGAGAAAGCGCTCTACATGCGAAACATCAATATTGCACCCAATGACGTCGAATTAATTGCAGGAGCCGCGAACTGCAATCATCATTATTATATGATTAATTGCACAGCCCTCTGTGTGCACAAAATGCACTCAGCAGTGTACGGAAATGGCTGCATGTTTACGGCAACTTCGGCGCGACGAAGCGACAGATCCAGCAGCAGCTCTTCGTGGTGCAATCACAGTGTTGTGAGCGAAGGAAGCTGCTGTACAGAAAACACACTCTCTCCAAAAGGGCACTGTTTTATTGAAATGACTCGATCGGAGCAGGTAAAGATTAGAAAAGCACCAGTGCCCCTACATTAGACCAACAGTAAAATTACCGAATGTACAGTCCAAATTACAAATTACACTTAAGGCAGGTGAGTCCCAGCAATAACTGCGCTGACACTGCCCCCTGACATTTTCCCACCATTTCATTCTGACATCCATGAGCTATCGTCCTTTTACTCTCTCATCCCTCTGCGCTCTCTGTGTGTGTCTTTAAAATTCTGCCGTCGTTGCTCCCTTCCTGGTCCCTCCTACACATGAGACCCGCTGCAGTTCTCTTATGGATGCTCAGCGTCCCTGATAATCGCTGAAGGCGGCGTTCGTAGACAAAACAGGGATATTTCGAGGGTAGCAGAGTGTGGAGAAGATAATGTAGTCAGGAGGGAGAAGTCGCGACTCCCCACTATGACTAAGCAGCCTCCGCTGAGCCTCCATATGACTGATATTTGTTCTGGAGATCTGGCAGGTATTTGTTCAAGCTAATAAACAACAACATGCATCACCTTGTGAGCGATTCCGTTGTCACACGCTCCTCCGAATAAAACTTCTTAACACTAACTTTGTTTTCTTGGTTGGAGATTGGATTTGTACAGTTTTGTTGCACTTTAGGGATAAAAATAAATTAAAAAAAATATGATGAAAGACTTCTATCGAGAACCTGTATGCGCCAGTGTGATTGTGTGTGTGCGTACAGGAAGAAATAGATAAAAAGCACATTAAACGCAGAGGCAGTAACATCAAAGTAAAAACAAAAACACGCCTCGACACAGACTCACATAAAGTGACAGGAAATTACCTGCAGATGTCTGATGGTAAAAATGACAGGGTCAGACAGGTAGACTTTGTTGGAATCCTTGTTGATGGCAGCCGTGATAACCGGTGAGTTGACGATGACAGAGTAATTGGTGGACATGGCTTCGCTACCCAGCTTCATGCTGGCGTTCTCCGTCGAAAGGTAGACGCCGATGTGTTTGTACAGGACGAACGCTATCCGGATCTCACCTGCAAGAGGACGGGAGGGAGGGAGGGGAAATTGTTCAGTCTTCCACAAGTGACGCTTGAGTAAAGAATATGCCACACCGCCAGAAGCGTCACGTGATTGTTCCGACTCATCCCAAAGGTGTCGGCCACTGACATTTAAACAGCAAGCTGCAGCGGCCGACAACGCCTGCTGCCATCAAAGATAATTATGCATCAAGGTTTTTCAAGATATGCTCCATGTTGCTAACCATTAAATCAAACCTATTTAAGCCATAACTCCATTATAGGGAGAGAGCAGCAGCAAGCGGTGTTGGGTACACGCTGTTAGAAGGATTTACAGGTAGATATTACAGGTACAGAACATGTAGTTCTGATGTTTCTGGGGACTAAAGTAGCAGCAACCACATGTAACACATTCAATGACGGCCGTGTCTACACATTCATACATATTATAATTCAGTTATAACGTATCATAACAGTATAAATTATCAGATTCTGAAATGGAATAATGTTTTATAAAACATCAATAATATTACTGCTACTCTATAGGTTTTTAGCAATTGTTTAACACAATTATGAGGACTCATATGTGTAAGCAGTGCAGCTGACTGCAAGTTTAGTGCAAAACTTAGAACCTTGTAAACATCTCTGTATGCTGTAGGATTTCCCATAAGTGGAACCAATAATTTCACCTAAACTAGAGACAAATAAACCTAAATCAAAAGGACAAAATCAACTGCATTTACACCGTGTCCACACACTGTGTGCCACACAGTGTCGACTAAAGTAGTGTGGCAAGAATGTGTGAGATGGTCAATTTGGGTCCGTTTCTTCCCTGAACAAGTCCAGCTTTGTTATGCCAGTTACATGGCTGATAAATACTGGTGAACTTTAGAAATACTGGCGAGAAAAACAAAAGGAATGCTTGAGATATTTTCACTCATAACTCAGTAACTGTGTCCAGTGTAAAGTCCGCCAAAATAGTTCCACATGAGGAAAGTCTTGTTTGACATCGACAAACGGTAATTTCAATCCAGCATTCCATATAATGTGGTTAGCACTCTACTGGGACGGACAAAGACGGGCATTTTCCCTGTTAATAATCTCCTCCTCTCCTTCTCTCTCGCACACATTTATTTCCCCTCCTGCCGCCTCACTTTTGAGCACTGATTTGAAAGAAAGTTCCCTCCCGCCGTGACTGAGATCACTCACTCAGATGAAAAGAAAACAATTTGGGTGCTATAGCACTGGATGACGGGGAAATATCTGCCACCCTGCTATAATGATCCGCCTGGGCACGGCTGGACATTGACTTAGTCATCCAGCTGAGAGGCATCGGGCGCAGCTTGAGTCGATTCTGATTTGCATGAGCTGATAATAAAGTCTAAAAATGGGGGCTGCATTGCTCCTGAAGATAGCTGTGTATTGTGTCTAACTGCCTCATTTACAGTTTAGAGGCAGTGCTCGAGTGTAACTAATTCTACAGCCAGGGTCCTATTTGAAGACGGTCCCTGTGCTTTTTATGCAGCCCAACAAAGGATTCGAGAGGCAAATTGAAAGTTATTCAAAGGCATCTGTAATGGAATTCCTACAAAACCCCTGCAGTCCCAATGCAATGCCACATCCAGATGTGAAAAAAATGGAATTTTTGATTAATTACAGCGGGTGCCAGAGAGTTTTTCAAGTCATACACCAGTTTTTCTATTTTAGCCAAGTCACATTTAGTGTATTTTATCACAAGCCTGAATAACACCCCGACTGGGGCTGTGCATGAAACATGATTACACTTCAAACCAACAATAGGGGGCCCATAAAAGCATGTTCAAAGGTTCGACTACTCACCGTTTCTTCCGTGCTGCTTCAGCGTGTTAGCTGAGAGGTGAATGTAGTTGCCCTGTCCTCCGGTTTGTGGAAACTTCAGATCGGGCAAATTCCCATCTGTGCTCATCCTCGCCACCTCCAGCTCTGCATACAGATGGAGAAAACCCAAGAAAAACAGCATTAAGGAAACAATAAGGCTGTTTTTTGTTTTGTTTTTATGACATACGAGCTCATAGACATTAAAAAAGAGCTGCATACTTAATATTCAAGGACCTGAAGGGGCACAACAGGGTGCAATATTCCAACTGAGGCCTTAAAAGAAACATTCAAAAGCATGAACAATGTGGTTATTAAATTTCATGCGAAGACTCGAGAAGACTGAAAGCACACTTGTGTCTCTGTGCAGTGTATATATAACTGCCGCCTGGTGGCCATTAGCTTAGCTTAGCATAAAGATTAGAAGCAGGGGGAAACAGCTAGCCTGGCTCTGTTCAAAGCCAAAAACAATATTTAATAAAACACAATGTTTTAATAACTTCAGCGGTCCTGGTTTACACATTTCTAACTATTTCCTTAAACTGTGTCATCAAAACCAGTTTCCAATGAGGTTCTGTCCACATATTCATGGGTAGTTCCCTAAAAAGTGGTGTTTGGCCCTTCTTTACTCATGCACATGGTACTTTAGGCCACTGACAGTTAGGAAGATATTCAGAAACTCTGTTTTCAGTGTTCATGACTCGGCGGGCAGAGCCTGAGATTTTTGGAATCAATGATGCATACAACCACATTAGCTTTAATTAGAGTATTCGAGTTTGTGGATGGACGAAATTGATGTCTGTACTTAGAAAGACACAAACGGACATTGATAATACAATCATGGGAAAGAGAGACAAAAAATGCCCGTCGACGGTGTTTTATTAAAAACATCATTATCCAGGAGGATCCTGTTGAGAGCAGTCATTTCCCTGCCTCGTTCGCTGTATTTTCTGTAACCAAGTATACAATCTGCATCCTCTTTTCAGGCGTGTGTTAGTATGGATTGTATATGTGCAGGGCTAAAATGCCCTTCTGGACAAAGGTCATTTTGCTTTGAGACCAAAGTTTCAAACACGTACATGTGGACTAGGCATGTATGCTGTTCTCGTCGACATCGCCCGATGTACAGCACAGTGAAAATGCTCCATCTTTGACGCACCAACTGTATGAAACCCAAATGCAGGCTGTGAAGCGCACGCCAAAGCAACAGGTGGAGATATAACCTCTACCGTAAGGCCACCCAGCCAAATCTGAATCTTTGCCAAACAAAGGAGACGAGCTGAAACTGTCTCCACGTAAACTCTGAAAACAGCGTTTATGAATATCCTGTGTGCGGCAGGCAGGTCGTGATCTGCTCTTGACCTTTCCGTGACTTCTTCGTTATCAGTGCCATTAGGTAACGACCCGACGAGTGCGGCACCCAGCAGCCGTATGTAAACCTTGAAACACATCTCCAATCACTTCACTGATTCAAAAAGCCATTCTCCTCCAGCAGCTGATTTCATTAATCAATGCATCTCCAACGAGCACTAAATGCAACACACCCTTTCTTGATTCACGCAGCTTTGAAGCACTGCCTCCCTCTCAGCTCTCCGTGTGCAGTCGCGGTTAGCGTCTCGCTACGTGCCTCTTAATCAAGAGACTATCGAGTGCTCAGGTGACATTGTTTCCTCTCAAGCTCTAAAAACAAAGGGTGCCTTTGCCCTCTGGAAAAAAAAACAAAACAAGATGCATTCATTTCAAGGAATCTTTCTGTGGAGAAGAGCGAGCGAGCGAGAGATGCAAGGAGGAGATAAAGACCAGCTAGGGAAGACGGGCTTGCTTCTGCGGCAGCTCAACAGCTGTTGTGTCTGAAGCGAGCTCCTAATTTATGGTTCAAAGACTCCGGAGCCATACAGCAGAGGAAAATGAGCTGCTGATAGGAGCCGAGCTGGAATAAAAAGCTCATTCCATCAAAGTTATTACAGTGGGATACAATTCAGTTTAATAAAGCGCTCGAGTGTGCTCTCATGTGAAGTGCGGGCGACCTCTGTGAAGTCTAGGAATTCCTAAATGTCACATGAACTCCCAGAGCACGGGGATGAGTCCACTGAACCACTGCACCGCAGATGCTGCACAAATGTCAACTTCTAAAAGAAGAGGTGAGCAGGACGGACTTATCCAGGTGGTAGACGGAAGGAAACAAGCTGCGACGATTAAGGCAGCACCTCACCCGCGGATTCACACAACGTGGTTTATGGGCAGGATGACACAATTCAACCACAGCCTTTGTGTGTGGAACTGCTGCCGCATATGCAGTAAAGCTATCAAAAAAACAGTTCAGCATTTTGGGTGACCTTCATCTGTCGGAGGAGGCGGCTTCCAGCCGTGATCAGTCCAATCGTTTACACCTGCGTGGGCGATGACGCTGCATTCACCGCTGCCACGCCTCTTTACCGACTGCAGTCACCGTTGATTCAACACATATTAGCCTGCAGCCTTCGACTCGAAACACAATTTCGTCAAGTTTGAGAAACGGAAACTTCATTAAGCCCGCTAAGGTATTCAGCTGATGATCTGGTGTCAGTGGACTATGACACCTCCGTCTTTGATAAAGGTTAGTGCCCACGAAAAGATACAAAGAGGCCACATCTAATCCTCCCTTTGTGTCTGTTCTCATTCCAAAGCTTCCCATACTTTCTCGTATAAAAAAAAACAAAAAAAAACCTTTGTGTTAACATTCTCTTGTGCTTTTGCAAAGGCCAGGGGGTTTTGGTGATACATTCCTATTCAACTTAGTTAAGACAATACCCCAGATAGCTCCCCATTCCCTGGATTCCAAGCCTGCCTTCGGAATAAAGGAAGCATTTTTCTTCTCCCTCTCTCGTTTCCCTGTGTGGTTGTGTAAAAGGGCTTACGTCGGGCTTCAGGGAATTTCTTTGATGCCGTAGTGGTAGTCAGACCCAAAGGCTACACCTTCAAAGCCCGTTTAAATAACATGCTAATCGGCAGAAATCTGCTCATAAGATTACCGTGCAGAGAGTGAAGCGCACCCTCGCACAGACAAAGCTCCGGACGAGCACATGCACTGCGAGGTGTAAACACCAACACAGACACAATGGGCGAGGAAATATCCTTCGTCTTTGAGAGCGAAGAAAATAGATCTCATTATCGGCTCTAGCCTAAAGTTGGAACGAGGCCCTCTCGGTGTTTCCGGATTCACTCTAAAGCGAGAAGAAGCGGCTCGCCCTGACATTGAGACGGCGTCACCAGGTGCATTGTGTTGCAAGCTACAGTACGCCTGCACACACAAAACCCTTCACCTCAGATGTAAGTCAAAGCGAGGGATCAATAATTAGCTGCTGCAGTGATTACCAATGTTCAAATGGGCCTCCTTGTCCTCATTTAACTACCCTGCATGGCATGAGGGATTGCAGCAGCCAACTGGCTGCAAGAAATAAGCCGCACAAACAGAGAGATAAGGCCTAGTAAACATGTCACCAGCACATAATTAACCAGGCTACCACTATGAGCTATAAAATCTCACTCGAGTTGAGCAGGCATCGTCTCATTCCCCTCTCCAAACGAGCCCAGAATCTCCTTAATACCCAGATGAATTGTGTGCCAGATACAATAAAATCCTTTTTATTAATTCTCCTTACGCTCGCTTCCTTTTAAGTCAGTAGACCTATATTTTTAGGTTGCCATGGCAGCAGGAGCTTGGGAAAAAAAAAACCCCACTTGTTCAGAGAAGAGGGCGATACATCATCACATTATTTTTTTTCCTTAATTCCCCTTGCCCTACTCAACACCATGTGCAAAATAGGTTATTTTAATGAATTTTTATTTTATGCTTTGTAAATGCTTCTCAGTGTAATAAATTCTACTTTTCTGATGTAACCAATTTAAACAGTTTGGAAAAGCACGACTGGGGAAAATGCCTGACGACAGAACTTCCATTATCTGTGCTCACTTGGTATTTATACACCGAATAATCAGCGCTGCTCCCTGATCTGCACGACTAGCAGTTAATTCCGACTATTAATTGACATTAATATGAACACAATCATTTGAGATAATTGTCAATTTACAGCTGACTGCCATCAGCCATAAGCAGCCCTGCCAAACTTAACCTCCAGTGAGGGAGAAGGCATTAATCCAGTGACCTTCACACTTGTTCCACAGTCTCAAGAGCTCCGCTGTCAATATGAGAGCACCCTGGATCAATAGCAGCACGGTGAACTTCGTAACCCCCTGTACAACTGGCAGGACCAGTGAAGGATGAAACGCTCGAGCAACACCACCAGAAAACATTACGAAGAGCGAACCGAACGCTCAGCTCTTCAAACGCCACGCTGCTCTAAATGCCACTATTGCATCTAATTATCTAAATATCGTAATTGACAATGTCGAATCTTCCCCAGCTGAGGTAATAATCTGTTTCCCAGCAGTTTGAGCAGAAATTAACTTAATTCTGTCCAAGACGGTTTACTCATGCAGACAAAGACAACCAAATTAAAGTGCAACTTGTTGCTGGCAAACAATTGTCATAGAATCAAAACATGAATCAGGATATCCGCAGAACCCCACTCCCCCGCTCATTTAAGTGTTGTGCTTAACAATATTTGACTTGGATATTTGTATAGAATGTATGTGCAGAGTTTGGACTCTTAAGAAATGGTATCTTTGGAAATTAACAACAATATGTATATCATCCGGATCCAAACCGAACCACTCAAAACACCAAAGTCACATTAAACACAAACAAGCCGAGTGATTAAGGCGGCAGTAGAAGAGCAACTTCTGCGCCCTGCGAGGTTAGATTACTGTTTTTGTCACCAGAGTCTGGTGGCTTTGAATAAACAGATGTAATGGCTGTGATCCAGTTAAACAAAAAAAAAAAAGGATCTTACTCTTCAATAAAGATTTCTATCTCTGTAGGGGTCCTTTCCATAATGGTGTCGGACACTTAGAATAACAATCTGAGCCTGTCGGTGGCAAAAACAAGCACTTTTAGTGGACCTACTTTGACGAGTGCATTTGTCCTCGGGATTAAGCTGCAGCCTGATTGTCTTCTGGTGACTGAGGCAATTCAAAGGAACGATTCAGAAACTTTTTCTTCTCATTTACAGTCCAAAATATGAAAAAAACAAGTCCCAGGTTTAAAATGAGCTGTAATTGGGTAACCTGACCTCTTGTGCACAACAGCACTGAGACACCACAGTGGACACAGTATCACATAATGCACACCCTGAAATGACACTTTAATTCCAATTAAGTTTGGAAAGCCTACAAGAGCCACATCATTAAATCACTTTACGTCAGGTATGGGTACAGAGGGCCAACAGGAAGGTCAACCCCACTTGGACCGAGGAAAGTCGCTCACATGTTTTCAACTCGCTTGAGTCTGGCGAAGGATTTTACACAAGCCAAACACCTGGAAACCTGAGATTGCATTTTTGTATTTGCGGCAATGTGAGCAACTTTCATGAAGGGGGGCGCCATCTCGGAACTCAGTATCCGGTTCTTCTGAATGCATGTAAGTAAGAAAACACACGAGGGACAAGCAGAGTATATACTCACGGATGTTTTCAGTGTTCTCCTGCACGATGTCCGTCTTGAGCAGGTTATCCGCCAGGACGAAGGCCCCTTGCTCCACCGTGTCCAGCAGCATGGTGGCGGCCCTCAGCTGCTCGCCCGTGCTCAGCTCCTTCCACGCTCCCTGGGCCAGCGGCTGCAGCAAATTGTTGACCGTCTCCACCATGGCCTGAGGAGTCCAAATCATCGATTTAGTGAAAAAAGAAGCTTAGCTGGCCCGGGACTGCTTTTCTTTAACATGGTGATTTGGTAAATGGTATGATATGAGTGAGAGCGAGATCAAAGTGGAGCTCGGGACTGAGGAGCAAATCACACAGTCCTGTGGGATTGCGCAAAGACGGCGCGTGAAGCGTTGCCTGTTTTTCACTTGAACCGGAAATTTCATAATCATCATTCTGCCGAGCAATTTCATGACCCTGTTTGCCATTCAATTACAAGTTCGGCTTTTGGACATGGATCGTCAACTAGCAGCAGCAACACCTGCATCTTTAATGACACTGGATGTGGTGTGATCTTTGGTTGCTTTTGTTTCCTTTTTATCTAAGTAGAAGAATTAATTATGCAAATGTACCGGAGCCAGTTATTAAAAGACCAGAGGCCACTTCTTACATGACTTGAGGCTAGAGCCCTTAATTGGAGTGATTAATGTTCCTCCATGCAGACAATCCCAATACACCAAAGAAGTACAAAAAACACTACAACATTGAGACATTCCAATGGATGCACGAGGCGTTTTGCTGGTAGCAACTATCACTCCTGCATATTAATAGCAGAGGACAAGTATCATGCCTTCCTTAATCTTCCGACACAACAACGCAGAAGCTGGTTTGCAAGGAAGAAACGAGAGCATTCTCGAGACAAGATGAAAAATTAAGAGCCATTAAAGATTTAAAAATGCCGATGGCAAGATTTATAAGTGGAATACTAATGGGTCAAGCAAAGCAATCCCTTCCTGGTGCCACTGCTCTGAGGCACAAAATGACTGCCCGATGTAGAAAACAAAATAAAAAGGCCATTTCAGTACAGTACCGTAGGTGGTCAAACACGTAATTATTGAAAAGTTACTTCACTGCTAAAAATAGTGACGTTCCAGAGAGGGAATCGCACATCTGATGAGGAACCGCTCAGAATTCTGATACTCCGGTTGACATACGTGTAATCCTGAAGATGGAGGCTATGATGTATGTTAAAGACGGGGGTGCGTCACGGCACAGAACCTTCTCTCTGAGCTTCGCTTAGATCCCCCCCCTTTTTTTTTTTTTATCAACGGATTATGAAAGGGAGTAAGAGTTTTAGCATGACTCCAAAACAGCACGGGGATAAAGCCGAAGGCGATAAGAGAAATCATGTGCTCGAGTGCATCAAATGAATTCCTGAAAAAAGAAATGTAAAAAAAAGAAAAAAAGAAAAGGGCTTTGCAGTCACAAGTGTGATGTACGACCCAATTACCTTATAATGTTAAGTTGTATGTTTGTTTCAAATGACTGTGATAGCGGGAGAAGACGGAGGACTGATTGTGTTCAACTCACTGGCGCTGGCAGAGAATTTCAAACAGCACCAGCTGGCTTTCCCTCATTCAAAACATACCCTGCACACATTAAGCCACCCACACCCAGGCACACGTACACACACGCGCACACTGTGAAAGACTGACGCAAGAGTGAACACACACCTCTGCACCTGCTCGTGTACGGAACGTAGATAAACTCCCGTGCACAAAACCATCTCCAGGTACACACGCGCAGGCAGCCCGGCATCTTTGATGTAATTATTCATTATCTGCAGCCAATCTCCAATCACACCTTTTGACATTCAGCTCGAGGCAGAGGTTGATTCACTCTCAATTAAGGAGCTCTTTTTCTTCAGGCACTGACATTTCTCTTTTCCCTTTGTTCGCCACCGCTATTTTTTTTTTCCCCCCCAGCAGTTCTTAAAACACTGAAGTAACGGTTATTCAGAGAATGGATTGATGGACTCGCACAAGCGGCTGTCTCGCTTTTCTTTTTCTTTTTTTTTTACGTGTGCAGAAGAGACGAAGAGCGAAGAATTGCCCACCCCAAAACCACAAGGGGTCAGAAACTTGATGGTGATGGAATATACAATGGATAATTGATAAACAAGAGTGAATAAAACAACCGAGAGCAGATGCATCAAAAATTAATATTGGAATGGAGATCAGTTTTCTTACTGGCCCCTCGGGCATTTATACGATCATCCGAAGAATGCAATAAAGCTGAGACTCTCTCATGGTTGGACATGCAATAGATTTCTGTGTTGCAAGTTATTCATTACTGTTATTAATATGCGTGAAGCGTGCCAGTTTCCCCTCATTCAAACCGGAGAATGAAATTATGATATAAAGACTGGAGAGTATCGGCTCCGTGTTGGAAGGCAGGTGACTCACTGATACAGGCACTACACGTCAAGTGGAGGCAAAAAAGTGTCTCATTTAGAGTTATAATCATCAATTGGAAGCATTTATTTAAAACCACTTGTTGCCAACAATTGATACTACTTACCAACAATTCAAAGAAGTAAAATAACTTAAAAAAAGGCCGTACTCAGTGAAGAATGGCCTTTCTGTTTTATTGCCTCGTGTCCATGAAGTCTTTTATATCTTTTTTCTGGGATTTTTCACGAAACAAATTAGTGCGAGGTGCCCCAAAGAGTCAAATTGTGAGGAAAAAGTGACATTTGGTTAAGTATTTCTGCTTTATTTGCAGGTGGTTAAATAAGAAAATTGATACCATCATCAACACCAGCATCCAGTTAACTTAGCTTAGCACTATTTATCCAAGTACAGATCAAACATTCAACATGAACAAATGTTCATTTGTGAGGTTTAGAGGTGCTAGTATACATATTTGAACTTTTAGAAACAGAAAAGCAGCTGTTTTCTTCTGTTTCTAGTTCTGTGCTGAGCTAAGCTAAGCTACATTTACATTTAGGGCATTTATCAGACACTTTGTGTCCAAAGCGACTTACAGTAATTCTTACGTACATTCATAAACTGACGGCGGCACAAGCAGTTTGGGGTTCAGTATCTTGCCCAAGGACACTTCCAAATGCAGACCAGGGGAATCGGACCAGCGACCTTCCGATAACAGGACGCTGGCTCTACCCCTGAGCCACAGCCACCAAGCTAACCGGTTGATAGATGCTGGCTTCTTATTTACTGCACAGCTATGAGGGTGGTTTTAATCATGGTTTAATCTCAGCAAGAACAAGTCGTCTATTTCCAAAAATGTCAAACTACTTATTTAAGGACACTTCATTTTGTTGTTTTGAAATGTTTGTTTTTTTTACCCCAATTCATCTGCAAATTCTCCAAAACCCAAAAAAGGAGCACAGTCCTGACTTTATGAAAAACATGAAAATCATCCAGAGTGAGTTTTTTTTTTTTTTTTAGCCTGATACTAATATTTTTCAAATCTCAATATTTTAAAAATCACACCTCTGGCTCGGAAACCAAATACATGTCAAATCTGTGTATTTACATGTGTTTACACCAAAGCCTCCACTTCCTCTATTTATTAGGCGTCAAATTATTTCTCCTGACAGATTTTGCACCCGGGGGAATATGCAGAGAGCCTTTCCAATAAAATATCATCATAGATTTTGGATCAGTCTAGCCAACCCCTCATTCTGCATCAAACCTCTGGGTAAGTGTTTATCTCTGAGCTCATGAGCAGTATGGAGTGTGTCAAAGATGTGTTTTTTTTCTGGCAACAGCATTGCCAAAATAGCTCGAGCTGTCAAATGAAGCATGGTCCATCATTCAGGAGAAAAACACATCACTCCTCTCCTGCTTCATCCATGTAGAAAGTGACAATAACAAACTGAAAAACTACATCCTGCCCCAACCGGCAGCTTAAAGGGGCTCTGTTTAAATTATTTGTAGCGTTCTACATGTATAATTCACTTTGTTTATGGGCACACGTGTGTGGCCAGCCTGAGCAGCGAGCGGATTATAACATGATGGGAGAAATGAGACCATCCCCGTCTCGCTCGGTTGCCTTTATGAGCCCGAGTTAGTTTAGAAATGGAGTGAGCCAACATAAACTAACAACTAGCACAACACAGAGTTCCACAGAGCCCCTTTAATGGAATAAAACAGGGGGAAAAAAAGATCTAAAAGCCATTTTATGGGACGTTAAGGTAATGGATGGGTTTAGTTTAATCCAAGTGGCGACATACAAATCCAAAAAAAACCCTTTTATGTCAGTGCAGGACCAGGTAAACTCTGGAGTGTACTGTTAAAACATAAACAGCACATGACAGCTCATGTTTACAGCGGTTTAGCTTACTTCCAAAGTGGCTCACTCACTCTAATGGTGAAAGACGGATAGAAAGATTGATACCACTCCCCATCGGCTTGGCTTAAGAAACGGCCTGTAAACACTGGGAAGCGGCTAGCCTAGTGATGCTCACTGATAAGCATGTTATACCTCTACCTGACCTATACAGGCAAACGAGGCCATCAGCAAGAAGATTGGATATTTCTATATGACTGTAATGGTTATTTTTAACGCCTGTCCCTGGATCAGACTGCCCGCAAAATCATAAGTCATTACATTACAACTATTGAAAGACGCTGCTCTGTAGTCTGGTGGTACATTAGCAGAATAACTGGTTCATAATGCAACATTTTTATGTTGGTATTAATGGCGTGCTTTATCTTTGTGCTGCTTTATTATTATGAAGACAACATTACTCAGGAATGTTGATACATTTAGTGTGAGCTCAACAAAACTGCTAAGCGTAACGTTACAAAACTAAAGTTTACTTTGTCGCACGACCCTCATATTGCAGTTAATGAACTTAAACTCAAACTCATGGTTGTATGCTTTGGCACACCAGTCAAGTTACTGTCATTTTATCCTATTAGACATTTGAATGGGAGGGAGAGACAGACGGACGAGCAGAGCACCTAATTCCTCCGGCCACGTTATATTGAAGATGGTGGAAACAATGCCGCTTTTGTCCACAGAGGGCGCCAGAGTTCCTCGTGGGTTTAAATCTACGCAAAAAAAACGTTAGGTTGGCCAAATAGTGACCTCTTGAGGTAATGGTGAGGTCATGGATATCCCGTGACTTAAGGTAATGGGTGGCTGGTTGGTTAATGGTTGAATAAATAACTCGAGCTGAAAATGTAGTTTTTAAAGTTGAACATTTTATTTTAGATTGAATATATTTACATCAACCAGACAACCATCGCCATGATGAACACTGCCTGTTTCTATTTGTGTTCCCTCCGTGTAATCCGCCGCCATATGGGGAATCGTGTTTCTCTCAGTCTTCACGCACAGAGCAGGATAATTGCATTTGGAAATCGTCGGGCTCATTCTAGAAAATTTCATGAGATCTGTGTGAGAAATGCATCATTTCCAGCCTCAGTGGGGAAAACGCAGATAGAGGAGGGGGGGGGATGTACCCAAGCAGCACACCGCCGCCATCATCATAGTCTGTGCGGTTGAGTCGCAGAGACGTGATGGTGACTCGCTGCTATTTTACTGCTATTAGCACACTGCCACTCCATCTGTCAAATGCGGCAGCTCGCTCTGCTGCTGCAAACTCCCGACCATTTTCTAGCCACTTTATTTTCCTGCACTGAAAGAACGTAAGCCAGCAGTTAAAAGATACAGATATGTATATTCTGCTTCCTGGTACATCAGGAAATGCTAATCGTTAACCGGACTCACTGCTGGAATGTTCCACTTGGAACAAGGATGATGACTGGGCGTGAAAAGCTGCAGTGCACGGGCCATTTGTACCGATGCAGAAGGAAGGAAGGGAGAGGTGGACATTAGTGTGTGCTTGGCAGGAGTCCAAGCCAACCCGCGGTGTGTGTGTGTGCTTCTATCTGTGTGCTGATTGATGAAATGAACTCTGGGTCTGGGAAATTGATTCTGGCTGAGGCTGATCTCCCCCTCATCCCTCTGCTTGCTGGTTTTTCTCCCCGTGTCTCCTCGTTCCTCGACACTCCTGCCTTCCCCGTTTCCCGGTTTGGTTCTTCCCACCTGTGTCCTCTCACTGAAGTTGAAGGCTGATCTCAAAATGTGTGTGTGCGTGGGGGGGGGGGATACAACACAAACAAGGTGGGATATCTTGTTCTCGCTGTCCTCTTCTATCCAACTCGATGTCTCACAGGTGAAGCCGTTTCATCATTTTTCTTGACTTCATTCACAGTGTTTTATTGTACCTGCTAGCCAAATCATCTGTCTTCTTTGAGAATCCCTACAACCGTCTTGTTTAATATTTCATGAAACCTCTTCTCTGTCGTAAGCGGGGTGCATGTGAGTTCCTGAGGGATTACCTTTGTGCTCTTTGTCTTATGTCTTCGGTTTAATCTCACTGTTGTACAACCCTTTATTTAACTCAATGGCAGAGAGGGGCAGACTTTCATTTGAAATTAGAAGACATGCCTTTATTGCAATGTTTCCCTGTTTCGTAAGTATATCCCATTTGATTTTAGAAGAAAGGCTTTCCTCGACAGTCATGTTAAACATCAACGGAACTTGACATTTCCTGCAAAGACGTTTCACATTAAAAGCCTTTCGCTGCCAAAGGGCGTCTCTCTAGTGTCTACAAGGCTTTTTCTGTGAAAAATGACTCTGGAAAGGAGTTAATGGCTGCACCTCACTGTGCGTGTGCTTTTAAGTTGAAGCATGTGCAGGATTTGTCGAGTTAATAACGCTGCTCAATAAAACAGCATCTTAGAGGCGAGTGGATTTAATGAGTGAATGATCATTTTCCTGCACACCAGCAGCAGATTGGTGAGTATCTCATGTCTCTGTAGCCCTGCTCAAGCCAATCATTGTCTATTTTTTTTTTTTACTGGCCATTTGAGTTTTATTGGAGACGACCATTATTTGAATATTGGCTTTTATTTAGGAATTTACAATATCTATATACGTACTGTATGAAGACAAAAAGATCATTCAAATATAATCTCAGATTATGTGAAGTTAATGAACTCAAATGTGAATTCCGGAGCGTTGCAGAGATCTGCTCCACTCTTTCCACTCCGGCACAGACGGCTCACCTGGATTATTCAGGCAGAACTCAGCTCTACAGGCGAGATGAGGAGGTCTCTGTTTATGAGGATGTGGTTATCTTCATCTTCCGACAAATTGACTACCAGGGAAATTTTATCATCTCGTTACATTCCCGAACGAGGAGCCTCCCTCCGTTTCGCCTGCTCTAAGGTCATCCCGCGCTGTGACACTCCCCCTCGTCTTCTTTGCATGCAAAGGTGTCATCTTAATGAGGGGTCGGAGCTCAATATCCTCCCTGTATCCTGCAAATTCACTCTCACTTGGCTCCTACTAAGGCACAAGATATTATCTGATCTTTTTATGTGTTGAAAGAGCGGTATGTATGGGATCATTTGCTGTCAATCCTACAATCTTTCACTCCCCTAAAAACTAAATAAAAGCCAGAGGAAGAAGCCAAAGGTAGCTGGCGTGTTTGACTTTCGCTTTGGTAAAATATAGATGGACATAATCACAGTAATTGGACGACCATAATGTCACTGCCTATGAAAACGCTGCCATTAATATAACCAAAAGGCACAGGAGGCAGGCCGCTATTTTTATCATGTTTGTTCGAAAATCAAAGGGCACAACAGAGAAACGTTCCTGCGGGGGAAATGTTGAACACTGGGAGTTGATCATTATACACTTTGTAGCTTTATCAGGGCCAAATGCTCGCTCGGAATAAACTGGCTATGACACGCGGCGGAGAACGCTGTTTGTGAACAACCGAGAAAGATTCCGAAGTAGTTAGACTTAATGATCGTTTCATCCGCACAGGATCAACAGAGGCAGGGAGCTTGTGAATATGTAACTGAAACAGCAAAATGAGGCTCTTTGCATTTAAATTCCCTAACGAGATGAAGACCTCAGCCCAAGGTGAACTCGAGTGTCATCTACGTGCTAGTTCACCACTCAGACAAGCTAAAAGCCCTCAATCTCATTAGACATGATTCTCAAGTGTTGCATTCTGTTTTGCGGTACTTCAGCACAACCACACCTGCGCTAACACAATCTGCCTCTTCCCAAAGTACCGTCAAAGTCTTCTTTTTTCAGCGCCAGGTCTCCCGAGCAGAGGGACGACAGAGGCAGGTGCACCTCTCGTTTGCTTTGTATTCCTCTGATGATCCCACTTATGTCAGCCGCCAGGGCCCCGCTGGAGAAAACTCTGCCAAATTTCCCTAATCAATGAAAGTCCCTCAAAGGCAGGCAGCGCGTGCAGTCAATGCCTGTGTTTACCTAAGGCCACAGATGTTGCTCCATTATTCCGGTTCGTCAAGTGAAAGCTCTTCACTGTTGTTTGAATTTGTCGACCCGGCGAGGGAATGGAACAGAGGAGGAGGTGCGCAGCTGAGCAGCGTGTAGTCATGAACGGTAGTGTACAAAACACAGATGCACACAGATGCATGTACTGGAAGGAGAGCGGAGGTTTGCATGTTATTTCTCTTTGTTGTTGCGTAAGAGCAGCGACTTTAGGTATTCTTATTGTATGTAAATGTTACATCTAATTTGTATTACATGAGTTCAAAGTAAAGTTTGAGCAGCGTCACTGTCATTAACCTCCTCGCTGTACAAATGTTGTCAATATAAATCCTGCATGCTATACATAATGTATAATATGTACATATTCCATCCACCCAATATACACTTTATAATTCTTTACTATTCTGTCATTCTTTGCTTTTCTTGTTTAGTTTTTGTCAGCCTTGTTTTTTAAATGTGTATAAAAGCTGATCCTCATTCTGACATTAACATTGCTGTTGTGAGCGTGTTCATTTTTAGAAAGCCTGAGTAATTTGGGAATACGTTTGTGATTCGCACCTTTTCAGTAGTTTTTTCTATATTTGTCTTGCCAAAATATCCGTTGAAATGACTGAAACCTACAGTACACGTACATCTCTTTAGACTTTAGAAGTGTCCCAACCACACTTGTATGTAATGACTGATTAAACCTAATGTCTCACAGTTATACATAAATATACACACTCAATCTCTAATAAAAGACCTATTTATTCCTTCAGCTAAATTAGGAGTAAATACTGCAACCTGTGTGGAGGATTTTCAGCTGCGGATTGATAAACCTACACTGCCGTGTTTGTTGTATTGCAGTAACGTGTCAGCCATCTCAAATTCGCAGCTCAATAACACGCTTTTTTCATTCCCTTGGTCTACAATGGAGGCGTAAGGCACAGAAGAATGAGCTATTTCAGGCTTCGGCTACACAGATAGTTGACAGGTGTTGGTTCATTGTTGGTCTTTCTATTGCATTCACCGGCAATAAGAAAAATATGCAATACCACCAGCCTTATCCTTTAAGCATCTCGCACTCACAAACCCATCTGCACACGTGCAGCAAGCTCACCCGTATACAGACGTGCATTTCATCTGCCTTCCGACATGCCTGAGGGAATCGGGGCAAACGCATGTTGCTCAACACGAGCGCTGCAGAGCATACATATAAGACAACATCTGGCTCTAATGTACCGCTTTATTGGAGCCATCTGTATGGAAGACAGGGATGTCAACTTCCTGCACAGTTCTCTCGTCAAGGTGGAAATGATTCTGACGACAGCCAAAGTGTCACCCCCGGGGATGACAAAATCCCCGGGGGGGAACGAGAAATAGCTGAGTGAGGGCGATAGAGACCCCCCAAAATTAGGACACGTATGTATTATGCATCAGGGGGAATCATAACATGCCATGACTTTGGCTGACTTAGTAGTTAGAAGTTGACTTGCGAGCATAATGAGGTCACTTCTTTTGGCTCTTAAGCATTTGCTGAGAAATGTAGGAGTGCATTATACGCCTGAGAGCTCAATTTTTTGACTGATGTCATCCCACTTATCAGGGTTATTTCACTGGAAAGCAGTGCTGATGTGATTTTTGGGCATTTTTAACAAAATTGAGAAAAGCAATAGAAATTCTCAGCCTCATGCTCGGGCCAAATGTTTCAGTGACGGAAGGGGAATACCACAACATCTCCATGCAGGGGAAATCGATGACATATGACACACACATTTAGGTGTAAGGACATGAAGTTATTAGTCGGACGCAAATGCATATAATGAAATTTGACCCTTTGATTTAATTGCTAGAAATACTTACACGGACTCCACAGCTTCGTGTTTCAATCTATTCTTTTTTTTCCCACTTCAAAAGGTCAAACTTATGACGAATTACTTCACAAATGATGTGGTGAAGGTGAAAATGGCAGCACAGTTGTCACAATGAGGGAGAAAAGGGTAGAAGAGAAAATCTGGTCCAAATACCTGAACATAAAAGCGGCAAGAGCGCTCTCTTTTCTGTAGCTGCAACCGAGAGAAAATGCAAAAGTTAGCAAAAGGTCAGCAACTCAAACAATTCCAAGTACATGTTTGCTGAAAGTACAGGTCTGGAAAAACCCAACAGAACAGATTGTTGAGTATACAGCAACAGAATGTGACATACAAGACGTGTGGGAGAACACCTGAAGTACTCTTACATGTGAGTTCAAGGTTATCACTTTGTTTCATTTGAATTTTTCACCACCATTGATGGAGGGTTAGAGCCGACAACATTTTAGCACACCTGAAAAACGACAGGCAGCACGGGCTCAAAGGAAAGCGAGTGAATCATTTTAATTGAGTTCTGGTACAAGCGGCGCGGCCAACAGAGCCACTGTGCAGCTAAACAGCTAAATTCCGGTACCACGCTCAGTCCCATGCAGATTAGCTCCAAAGAGTGCCGTCTCCCCCCTATAAAGGAGCCTCTCGCTCGACATCACAGCCCACTCCTCTGGAAACAGTCCCGTCCCGTACCGTAAGCCAGCAGCCCCCTTGATCATGAAAACGACACTGATCTCACCGTTTGCCAACTCAATCCTTTCATTGTCTGCTGGCAGAGAGCATTGTGCTTCGCTATCAGAAAAAAAAATCTTTAATTCGCTTAGCTCTCTGCAGATTGTGTCAAAAAGATTGAACTCGGGAGGTAAACATCAGCCACTGTCGGAGCAGCGAGGGAGAGCTCCGTGGGCTTTCGGGGTTTTCCTTGGGGAGGGCTCTCATTAGCAAAGGAAGTCGAACACAAGACAAAGCTGCGGGGCCATTTTTCTCCTTAGATGCACCATGCAGCAAGAACGGAGTGTGTATACGGGGACAAAGAATTATAAATCATAGGTAAGCTGCTGACCTCTTGAATAAATTATCCAGGTTTTAAAAGCTTTTTTTTTCCATTTCCCTCAACAGCACTGCTTTTATTCTTCATCTTTACAAGAGAAACTTAAGACTACTACGGCAATCTCAACCGCAGCAGCTGCCTCTACCTTGAATGCCTCATTTTATGAGAAAAACCTATTTTTTTTTTATTTTCAAGAGGCATTATAAACTCTAGTTGCTCCTCAATGTGAATTTACTTGCCACATTCCCTTCTGAGACCCTTTTGGCCATCTTTACTGCCTCTCCTCTCCATTGGAGAAAACTGGCACTAAAATCTCAATGGGGACATCTGTGTCTGTTGCGGCAATGAAATAAAAACCCGTCCGGGAAAAAAAAAAAAGCTATCTGAGAACAGGTGTTCGTGTTCCTCTACAAGTGAAGCCGCTCCAGCAAATTAACGGCTGACATTTTGAATTTCACTGATGTTTGCTTTTCTGTTGGCTGCTCAGCAGACAGAAAGTATTATTTTAGCTCGCTTTGCCTGAGTGCCCCTCACTGTGCTCTGCTGTGAATCAGGGAATAAATGCATTAGCTTCAGGTTCAGCAAAAATCAAAAACTCTGCACTCCCGCAGCTTAGACCCAACCCCACCAAAAATCTTCACCCTGTCCCATTACCAAAAATCAAGCGGCGCAAGTGTAGTGCTTTTGACAAGCATGGCATATGGATAGCATCTTTTAAAGGAAATCAAAGTAAAATTGATGGCATAATATATGATACTAGAGTAAGAGGTGTGCCCGAGCTATCCTCTGAAAATCGAAGGCGCGTTTCAGTATGTGCCGGACCACGGGGAAACGCTGGATATCATTTTATCTGACAGCACTGGGCCAAATACTGCATCATTAAAAGAATACCTACTGTTCAGATCTGACTGGATTGAAGTCTTAAAGGAAGGTAGGTCTCCATTTTGGAAATTCAGAAAGGTTTAGAAGTCAGAATGGAAATGTTGACTTACAAATTGGCACTACTGAGGGAAAGAGTTCACCTGAAATTCCCTACATGTTCTCTTTGCAAAGGCTGATCTGAACAGTGTGGACAAGCAGGAGCGAAGGTCACCAGTCCTGCGGGTCATGTTTATCCAGCCTGTTGGCTAGTCGGGATATTTCTTTTAAAGCGAAAGAGAAGTGAACGAAGCACAGTTTGGGCATTTCTGATCGAACAGCTTCTTCCACTACCTTGTTTAGGCTCCGTGCTGCGCTATCTTTGCCGCCTGGCGTGAGGTTCCTCAGCTGCACGTCGAGAAGATCCACCAGCTGAACCATGGCCTTCACCGTGTAAGTGATGTCCCCTGCCTGAAGGTTACGCTTGGTTTGCTCCGCCAGTTCCCTTGCAATGACTGCAGCTGTCTCTCCAGCTTTTAGCTGTAAAAGAAAAAGAAAAAAAACAGGGGTGAACAAACATAATATATGTGAACTAGGGGTTTAGTTCTCTGCAGCTGAAGGAATACAAGGCTGGCAAACTTATTACCAGCACCCTACACACCGGAAACATGGGGAAAACATGACAAATTGCCACATACAAATGTGTAGACCCTTAAAACGAATGCCGTTTAGCCTATATGCATTTTCACCAACTGCTGCTACATTGCACACAATTAATGTGGCGAGGTGGTACTCAGCTGAGTGTACACCAGGGCAAATACTGTATCTGGAAGCAATTATGAAATCAACTATTGAGGGAATTTCCCCAGGTAGCATTACAACTTTATGAAACTAATGGGGAGCACTGCAGCATGAGGGAAGCAGTGTGGGTATACGTTGTACGCAGAGGAAACATCCAGTTGGATATTTGTTACGTTTGAAAGCTTATGTGATTGTTGTCTCTGAGGAATTGTTAAAAAAAATAAAATATATGCCTTTATTGTTTTAAAGACCTAAAATAAGGTTTGCTGACTATCTTACCACATTAATTTCTGGGGTTTAAAAATTAAGAGGAAAAGAAAAATGTTCAAGACATCCGAGGTGTAGTATTTATTCCCAGTGCAGTGGAGCTGAAAACCATCGGGGTTTAGGCTAACTTTAGCATCCCTATCTTGTCCATTTTGTGGACTGGGAGATGTTTTACGCTCCAGCAACCCCGTCCAAACACATCCATCAGTCCATCATCCTAATTCTAAAAGCCTTTGTGAGGGTTATGACTTCTGCCTGTTTTCCTGGAACCTGTTAGCTTAATTCTTCACGATGTTAGCATCACGTTGGGGTTACATTGCTCTTGTTTTCTTATTTACATTGTTCTCATTCTGAGTGTTTGAAAGTCAGATGTCAGACCGTATTTAAAACCACTTCATGGAGCTAAAGGTAGCTTCATTAACTGACACAATCTGCCAGCTATGTTTAGCATTTCAACAGATACCAGTGAGACTCTATGTTTGTCTGAATCGAAGATATATGATAATTTTAAAAAGGTGCAATATGTAAGAACTAGCAACCTGCTGAATCCATTCTCAAAACCAACAGGGGGCAGCATGTCACCAGAGTAAGCACAAACTGCTGCTAACTATTATTGTCATTAGCTTGTTTGCTCAATTAGCCGTGCAGCTAACGGTCCAGGCTGTGAGCGTTGGCACTCACACTGCCAGCACAGGAGCTTTGCACTGGGGCAGGTCGGGCTAGCTGGTTAGCATGCTAACTTCAGCAGACATCTCTTAATAACAGACGTCGTAACATTAAGACGGTTTGTTCTTCACATTCTGTTAATTGTTTCTGTTAATTTTTGAATTTTTTCAGCCAGAATTCTTACATATTGCACCTTTAAACTGCCGATATAAATGTGCCTCTTACATTTCTTTCACAGGGGAAAGAATATTATCTTTACTTGTGCGCTTTGGAGGAATCTGTTTATTGGCTAATGAGACCTTCCATTAACCAAATCACACTGTACATTTCAACCTCCATCTAGCTCGCTAATTATATAAAGAGGTGCTCCTAGATGTCAACCTTTTTCACACTTTTAATTTGCACGTCTCTACTTGCGAAATGTTGGAATAAATGCTCCTTATAAACAACTAAGGAACAAAATTAACTTTTTTCAGTGAGATACCATATATCTTTTTATATTTTTCATGTTGAAAACATATCAATATGTACAATAATGACATGAAATATTCAATAATTGGTCAAGGAGGATCTTGACCAGCAGTCAACTTGATTAAACGCAGAACACCCTTTTGGTCTGCTGCAGGTCACAGGTCAGTTACCACCAAGGTTTTAACTAATAGACCAGGCACAGCAAGATGAGCCTCAAAACCACAGAGACACTAACTAAAACAGGCCAATCCTGATTTACTCTGGCATCACCTGCCATCATCGTCTGTGAGTTTATTAGTCAAGCCAATTACGCTGCTCAAATTGGTCTTCACAGAGGTGCATGCAGGGGAATGTGTCTATGGGAGATGTTTTTCTCTTTTCCCTCCCTGCTCTTGTCTCTTAATGAGGGGAGCTGAGGATGCAACATAAATAGCTATGTTTTCTTTCCCTCCTTCTCTTTCTGCTTATCTTGTGTCACTTCTTTCTTTTTTTTATCCTCTATATCTTCCTTTCTCATTTCGTCCATCGAACCATCTGGTAATGAGCAGTGCCACATACAGGAGGATGGCTCTGGATCTAAAATAATGAAGTGCCAGATGGAGACTTCCAGATCTCTGACACGTTGATCTTCATTAGTCTTCCTCGCCGCTGAGGTGTGATTTGCTTTGAAAAAAAACAAAATAACTAACAACACTTTTTTGTTCAGAATACACACTCTACTTTTTTTTGTCAAGCACATCTTAACAGGTAACATTCTGTCAGAGTCGCACTGTTACTGCTGCATCCATGCAACAACATGGCCGTAGCAAAACAGCCCCGGTGGCTAGCTTGAAAAACAACAACTTTTGCTTTAGTGAATTTCTCAGCAGCCTGTAGAGGAGCTTTATTGCAGGCGGTCAAATGGTGCTGCACGGCACAGAAATGCACCTGATCATTTCCCTCCCTTCCATTCAGCCATTCTCCATCCATATCTGCAAGCTGCCGTTTGTTTAATGGGCCGAGCATTGTGCCGTTGAGTACATCATAAGTGTTATAACATGCACGCCTTAGGCTCCTATGAGTTTAAGGGAGAACATTTTCAACATTGCCAGCAATTCATAACCTGGAACCTCCAATCCTCACTCGCGGATGCCTTCTCCTCTTTTGATTTGATTCTATTACAGATTTAAACATAGAAAGGGGTTTATACGGGGCTTTGCATAATAACCTGCCCGTGGAGGAGGTGATACAAATTGTCTGTGCCGGAGAAGGATGGAGCGCAACCGACTGCTGTATTACATCGTGGACAGAAAGCGGTCTATATTAGCAGTCCATTAGACTGTGGTGTTGTGGTATTGGTCTTCACTCAGCCCACGATCCAGCCACCCACCAGAAATAAAGAATACCTCTTCTGTTGGATAAAACTTGCGGCTCTCCATGACTTAAATTGACAAGTTAAGGAGAGACAAATAACAAAAGAGTAAACACACAACAGCTAAAGCCCTACAAGCGATGTGTAAACCTTGGATTTGCATCGTGAGCTGTGGCAAATGAACGTCAAAATAACATTTAAACTCAGTGCCAAATCCTCCTATGGTTGTATTCTCAAGAGAAATGTGTGATGATACAAAACACCCCGACTGCGATGTTAGTTCAAGTAACACAGCTTCTGCTCAGGATATCGGGCGGCTTGGTACCTTCTGGCTGATGAGGTTGACCCAGGGGGAGGTGCAGTTGCTAAAGTCGGGTCCTTGGGGGTCCCAGTATCCCTCTGGACCCACGCACACGTATGAGGCCACACCTAGAGAGAGAAGAAAGACGGCAGCTCAGTGAGAACAATGCTATGAAATGTATGCAAGCACAGACAGAAAAGCTACACAGACCATGCTCTCGGTGTGTGTCGATAAAGGTGAGTCTTTCTTAAAGATCACTTTTGGGACAATCAAGCGTAGCCACATTTCCTCGTTCCTCTTACTCCTGTTTTCCATTATAGAGTGATGAAGCACACGACGCTATCAGTCTGGTCAACTAATGCCCAAATCTTCTGTGTCTCTGATTTTTTTCTTATTGGCAAAACGCACCCAAATAAAACCGCAACGTCCAACACACACTTCTGACATGATTAAATTGATGGATGTAGCGAAATGTAATTGGACGGGTTTATCTTATAGCGAACGAATTGAAGTTGCTTCACCCGAGGCCTGCCGAGCTCGTCCCAGACAGCGTCTGTATTTAAATCATTAAAAGTCAGACGGTGTCTGCGTGCGTGTGACAGTTCAACTCCTGCATGAGAAAGAAAATACACCAAAATAGGTGCCAATTAAGTCTGCCATAGCTGAATTCATCACGAAAGGTCAATTAAGCTCACTCGAGAAGGCTGTCTCTGTGCTGGCAGAGATGTGGTTCATGGAGTGACTGTCTTACAATTTTCCATCTCGGCTTAAGTGCAAATACACCTCGAGATATTGAGTCAAATTGAACAGTGTGGCCATATACACATCCCAACCTTATTAATCAGAATTAATACATTAAATACTTGCAGCATAAACCCACACTCTTTGTGGATGCCTGATATTTGCATTGAATTCAGTATGTCCACAAACAGAGTGTCTTTCACTTGTACCTCAAATAACATCTATTTTTATATTTATATTTGGATGGCTGACATCAGCAGGGCTACGCGCTGACATTAAATCGCCCTTGCTTGTGCTTAGCGGGAGGGTGCGTTAGAGGGCGAGACGAGCGGCATTAACAGATATAAATTTTGATTGACATATAATTTCCTTCCCCGGTCCACCTTGGACAGCCGTATGTTTGATGGGTTTATAAGATAAGGGACTCTGCATTTCCTCTGCAGGAGAAGGAGCATGAAAGAGGGGAGTAAGAGAGGGAGTCGCGGGGGGGGGGATGCAATGACAGTGAGCCAAGTGAGGTAGATGGAAGGGGGGAGCTCGAGGAACTTTCAAAGAGTGGCAGAGGAAGCTCACACAGTCGTGTTCTGCTTGGCAGTGTCGTCTGAAGAGCAACGGCTTTGAAGAGCATGCTGAGGGGAGATGGGGTATGTGTTCCTCTTATCTTGCCATATGATGGCTGTTAGTGAGGTCTCGACGGGTGCTGGTGGTGCCCATTAATGAACCCTGTACGTACTGTATCTGTGTGTGTGTGTGTGTGTGTGTGTGTGTGTCTGTGTGCTGATTGATGGAATGATTTTTTGGGCTTGGAGCCAGATTTAATTGTATGATGTCGCTCCCCATTCTCGGTCTGAACTGGCTCCATAAGAAAATCATGATGGGGAAGTTTCAACCATCTGATTTGCATGCTCTCTTCTTCTGGGTTAGTAATAATGCATCATCGCCGCTTATTTTATTCATGCAGCGATATTATCTGACAAAAGAGAGCCCTTCCTATCAAGGTTTCCAGGTTACAGTTGGTACAGTTTAAGCATCATTTCTTCTCTCATTATTCATCATTTGAGGAACGTAGTGTTATCATAAAGCTTATAACATCAGAGCACAACATCAGGCATCATACTTAATAGTATCATATTATTTATTATACAGAAGGCAGCCTGCCACGTCCCCAGCACGACCCTGGTTGCAAACACGCCAGCAGAGCCTGCTCAGGCGCGTGAAAGCTGACCAATGAGAGACGAGGCATTACTGTAGGCCTTATAGGGACAGGCACGAAATTGGGGCTTTAGGGAACGGGTGAATAGAGGTGCTGCAGCAATGGACAGTGTAAGAAAAAAAGTGTTTACTGAACATTTAAGCGTGTTTAAGACACACAAAATGTAAATATCAACTTGGAAATGAGCACATTATGTGACCTTTAAAAAGTCTAGACTGAGTGGCCAGGCCTCATTTCAATTTGAACAGGGGAAACGCGTCTTTATCTAAAGCAACCAACATTTTATCTTAATGCACACTTGACTTCATTCTCTCAGTATTGATACAAAGTCAGAAGTGGAACAACGCATATTAAAACAAATGGCCTGATGCCTGGTGAACGACGACTCAACAAGCCCTTTCACAACGCTGCACACAAATGTGTTTAACCAGTAATTAATTACACTGAGTGTGTCCTGAGAGACAGGAAATGAATATGGCCGTGTGTGGTGTATTAGTTAGTAGTTTGCATACAGAGGCAATGCTAAGCTATCTCTTGGCTTGCATTAGTGAGTCAGGAAGGGGGGGGGGCGGGGCAGGAAGTGCTGCAGGGGGAGAGTAAACATAAACAGAACACACCGGCGACCAACATCAAGGTGAAGAGCCTCACAGTCTCCTAACGAGAGTATTGACAAGCTCACAGAGTGCACTTCAGCAGCAGACTTTTTTGTGAACAGAGGGATGTTTGATGTTTATGGAAGATTAATCAATCAACTGCATGTCATTACTTGAACTGACGTGTAATGACACACATTGTTCTGCTCTACTGATGCTCCTCACACTGTAAAGTGGTAGAACCTTCCAACAAAGGAAACAGTGGGCAGAGTACGTGATTGGTGCCTGCTGCCACCACAACCTCCAAATAAGTTTGGATAAAGTACAGTAGTAGAAGAAGTAAAATTAACCTGAGCTGTATGGTTTTTTTTGGTTTTTTTTATGTTAAAATGAAACATAGTGAAGTAAAGGACTCCCTTTAAATATCTGTCATGATACCAGGATTGACCATACCTATGGTTCCAGGTGGACACGGCATCTTGGACACCATGCCCTGCTTGGTCTTGGGCCAGGAGATGTCCATCATCACCAGGGGATTGCAGTACTCCACCCTGATGTTGGGCAGCTTGGAGGAAGGCGGCGCCCTGTTGTCGTCCTCTGGCACCAATCCCTCCACCAGCGTCTGGACAGGGGCCACCGCTGTTGACGTGGTCCGGGGCCACTGGGCCATCGCGGTTGTCGTAGCAGGCATCTTGGTAGTGGTAGTCCTGGCTGTTGTGGTCGTCATAGTAAGAGTGGTCTGTCGAGTGGTGGTCCTTGTCGTCATCGTCGTCGTGTCCATGTACACCACGACGGAGGAGGACGTTTCTGTCAAAAGCAGAGAGAAGACACAAGGTAAACTGATGTACTCACAGAGTTTGGAGAAAGAGGATTGAGTGTAGATGCCTTTCTTTTTTTCAGTCACACTTCATCAATGTCTGAGAGTGAACTTATTTTTGGCGCTGGGGAGAAATAAAAAGACAGAGCGTTCGCGGAGGGGTTTCTGTTCTTGCCTTCCTTTCCACGTGTCACTTTAAGAGAGGATGGTTCATAGAGGATCAATTGGAACTGGCAGGTGTGACTTGCGTGGGCACGCGTGGTGTCTGCGACGGGACCCCCACCGGCTGAGCTAACACACAAACACACAATATCCATACGCACACTTATAGCTGTGCAGTCTAAATAGAGCTGCTGAAGAGGGGCATATCTCTGCGAGTCAGACACTGGATGTTGTAGTTACATACTATTTCTGGGTCAGCCAGGATAAACTGAAATACCTATTTCCTCCCTGTGGATACACTCCAGGGGGTGCTTGCTAATGATGCTGTTTACCTGAGCTGTTGGGGACGAGGGCTATCATAACACAAACACACAAAGGAGACATATACCGGCACAGAGATCCCTTTTTCTCAGTGTCTTTGACTCCCTGTCATCAATCATCCCATCGACTCATCCATTCTGTCCCGTTTATATTCCTTCCCCTGCGTCCCTGATTGGAAAATAGGAGCCCTAAATGAATTTTAGCGACAGGCTTTTTATGAATGTGTGGACTCGGTTAACCCACACAGGGTCAGAGGACACACAGAAAGGTCACACCTCGTTATACATCTTCAGAAAGTGGCAAGAAGCTTTATTCAGAAAGATTGCTCTGTGTTACTCATTACACATTTCCGCTGCATTGTTATTTTGGCGCGATATTCTTCAGTAGGCTACGCTGACATTTCTCTATGTCGTGATCTTATTACTCTGTGTGGTTTGGAAGAAGGCAGCTTACTCTAGGCCCTTTAAATAAGTTCCCATGAGAGAGCACTTCCACAAACACTCACACACAAACACACACACACGCCCAATCTGGGCCTTTGCAAAAATGCAATTTGGGATAGGCGTCGTTTCCGCCTAATGCAGAGATACAATCAAAATGACAGAAGTGACAAATGGTCCCAATCTCTGTATGAAGGGGGCGCAAAACAAAATTTAATGAGGGTCGATTTTAGGTTGGCAGGTTTAATGGACGTCACACATCCAGAGAGCTCAGATAACAGACATGACTGCAGAAATCCTGTTCAGCGAGTTTCAAATTGCAATCGGACGATTTCTCTGTATGGGGAATTTGAAGAGCAGCGAAATAAGATGGCATAAATTAGTGCCACCGTTTGGGAATCGCAGAGACGCCCGGAGGCTGTAATGACACAAACCAGACCGCTATCAGCAGTCAATGCAGTCGACGCTAAGCAGCCTCAGCGACAGCCATGGTTGATTAAGTAGGTTGCAGCCACAGTAAGACTTTCAGGCTGATTGAGTATTTGTTCTTCAGAAAAACAAAAAGGCTTGTTGTGTTCCTTAGATCCACAGGTATCGTGGACACTCCTGTGGAGGCAGTCCATCAGTAAAGAGGTACTATAACAAGAATCTAATTGAATTGCAATGTGAACTAAACACATGCAGAGCCTTTTTCTCCTTTTTCACTCCCAGCTACCTGGTAATGTCTGCCGTATAACTTCCAAATCTCTCTCACAGACCGAAAAAAAAAGAACAAATCGGGAAAGTATAGAGCCGTAAATGTTAAGTGGATAATACAAGAGCTTGGAAAAGACGCTGTCACACTCCTGAGTCTGGCTGCAACCATTTGAATAAGCGAGCATAAATGCACAGTCACGTGCTCACACATACTGGCAGCCACACACTCAGTCACAAACCCTCATCGGCCAACATAAACTGACACCACCACCCATCAACAGGGCTTTAAAAAAATCACATGAATGCTCAAATAGGTATTTAACATTTCCACCAGCCACCAAGACATCACCATTTACATTCTATAACCACGATTAGACATCATCATCAATCTGCGCCGCAGCAGCCCAGTGGCTGCAATGATCATGTTAATACGAGGGAGAAATATCTTCAAGGACACCAGCCCATTTATTTGATTATTTATGAGAGAACTTATTTACGCATGTGTGTTTGAAGAAAAGTGATGATAACCTTAAATATGTCAGCCGCACTCTCGGTAAAGGGAAGTAGCATCAATTTTGGTATAATTGAAATCAGCGGGCGGTGCTTAAACAGCATATAGTAAAAAGGAGACCATTAGAGTGGCTCATGGGAATCTGATCATGGAAATTCACCGCTCATATTGAGGTCAGCAAAGGTCGCAGTGCACAGGCGCAGATAAGCTGGCGGCTGAAAAGGTGTGCAGGCGGGCCCGTTAGGATAAGGCGGTTCTTGCGCTGGTCAGGACGGCTGATACAGAAGTGATTCTGACTGTGACAGATTCTTGCTGAGGGAGTGTGTTGCTTTGGCGGCACAGAATGCAGAGTAAGTAGTAAACTGCACAGACGTGAGATTCATATAGAAACACAATAGCGGTAAATATATTATTTTTTAAAGTATTTAATTCAAAAATATCAGTGACATCAATTATAAAAATCGGTAAAGGATAATTATGTAATTCTTTTTTACTTATTCAAATTAAAAGTTATATGTATTTGTAAGCAAGCTTGACTTAGCTTAGCTTGTGGTGGCTAATGTTAGCAGACATATCAAAAAATACTTTCAGCATTTTACACATTAAAGTGTGTTTACATGTCTTGTGGAGTATTACTGCATATTTGGGGGCGGTGGGGTGGGGAGTAGTACAAAGCCTTTTGCATGTAATAACTGCCAATGGGACTGCAGATCTAAATTAGCCTAAGGCTAATTGTGCAATGCATTAAATGGTTACAGTTATGTTTTAATTGCACATTGTCCCTTACAAATAAAATTGAAATTGAAATTAATCGGATATATTTTGCCTCCAGTGATGTCACTCAGTGGCTAAGTTTCATTATGGGTAATGTAGGCACCATGTTTGTATACTATTCTTGTACCGCACTCAAAAATAAATGATCAAAATTGATACAGCAGGACCAGAGATAGCAAAACCTGTTGCCTACATTACCCATGATGCACCTAAGCCACTGAGCGACATCACTGGAGGCAATTTATCAGATTGCATGCTTTACGCTGCCGGTAAACACACTTTAATGTGTAAACTTGGTGGAGTTACCCTTTAATATCTCTTCTTGTGCTTCTGTTATACTAAGAAGTGAACACAACATGCCCTACCAAGAGGCTGCTTCTGGAACATTTTCAGCGCTGAGAGCCATAGAAACTTTTGCACACCTGTGGACCGGCAGGTGCGTAGGAGAAGACGATGGGTCGACATAATCACAACATAAAAACACACCGTCCTCAACCTATTTGGACTGCACAGAGCCGGGCAAAGACAGAAGACTGTCTCACTGAACCACTCCTTATTCTCCAAAATGATCTTAAGTGAGGTGCTTTAAGGTGAGATCACTCATTACCTTCACATCACTCACATCACGTCATTCAGATCCAGATCACCAGGACATTATATCGCAAAAGTAGCTAATTTAATCGATTTTAAATGACGTGACTATAAGACTAACAGCAGGGGGAACCATCATGAAAATAATACTCCTAAGACAACAACAGTTTATCAAAAAAACCATTCTGCTGACACTGAATGCGACATGCCAGCACGATGGGGCAACAGGCAACAAACATGTTCCTGGTAACACACGGTGTGTTTACTCATCAAACTGACTCCGTGAAGTCAGTCACGCAGCGCTATCCATCTTTCTAGGTTTGCTACCATAAGCTAACATTAGCCACCATAAGATACGATGTGCTATGTTGTGTTTTATTGCCTACGAACTTCTTTTAGAGGAAGACTGTGCTAGTCAAATATCCATCTATAATTATCTCTTGATTTCAAAGAAAATTCGATTAATTTATGAAATAATAATGACAAAGGTTATCATATCACCTATTTTAATAATGGAGGTAGTATGACAGTACAGTAGAATATAGCTGCAGGAAATCGCCATCGCAGCATGAGGTTAATTCAAAGTCACTAGGAACCATGTCTAGAATGTAATTCCATACTTCCGGATGATCCCGTTGAGCCCACTGTTGAATTATTTTTCACCACGCAGCATGTTAAATACGCCTGCAAAGGCTCACACAAGAGACAGAGAGCAGGAGTGGAGTTGTCCTTGAGCAAACTTGTATATCTTTTCCATGAGATGAGCACGAAAAAAAAGAAAAAAGGAAAGCCAGCAGCACACAGCAGCCACAGTCTGCAGGCACTATCGCCTTGGAGACAACACAAGGACATTTTGTTTTGCTTTGCCAGCTTTCTCATTCTATCCAAAGGGATGAAGAGAGGAAGAAACTTTGCTCAAGAGCACCAACGAGGTGAACGAGACTTTGGTGTGCTCCGAGGGACTCGTGAGTGACCTCAGAGGAAGATTTAAATGTGAGTCTGGTTGTGAGTTTTTTTAGAAATACAAACCGTGGTCCTAAATGAAGACGAAGAGATACGAATATAGAGGGCTGAACTCTTCTTCAGCTCTTGTGAATCTCATATTTCAATATCTACTTAACCAGCACTTCCTCGTTGCAGTGTTGTTAATTGGAATTGCGTCCTCGGATGCATTCAGGTATTCCACAATGATACAAGGCAAAAGTGTAAGAACATAATTCAAAATACGGCCTCAAACCTCAAAGTAATTTATCTTCTGTATATTAAAGATTCAATGCTTTCTCAAAGGCATTACAAAGTCGATTAAATATGAATAATGCTAACAGCCAGCTATCAGATATTCATGATTTTTAAGCCAAGGGTTCCTACACCTAAACAGGCGACCTTTACATTAATAAGACGGGACAAACGTCTGTGGGCACTCCTCCGACTTCCTCTCGCCGAGACTCGCTCATCACTCACGCTCAGGTTCTGTTGCACAAAAGTCCCCCTCAACAAAATGCGCGACGTCTGTTTCCACCGCACACAGAGCTTTGTGCTTCATTTCAAAGCATTAATTTCTAACTAATTAGCCTCTCTCTCTGTATCCCAGGGCTCGTGGCTTCCACAATTAGATAAGCCCACTCTACTTTGCTCCAGGAAAAAAACCTGCTATGTCATTATGAAATGAATCCGGTTCATATGACTTGCCATTTCCGCACCGAGAGCGGGCTCGACGGCTCTGAGAAACTTCTGCAGACGCCAGATCAAAGGAGGTGGAGAGGGCTTTCGGGGTGGGGGGGAAATGAAATGAGTCTCAGACGGTACAGTGACTCTACCAACCTCGTCCTGAACCCAATTACCTCCTAATTTTAGAAGTTGAACCTTTATGCATGGTTACATCTTCAGTAGGGACTTTCGAAAATATCTGACAGTCTTTGTGTGATGTCACCCATTGACTTTCCACAAAACGGTTTAAAGCCTGCAAAAAGGGATTTCTGGGTGCTGGGATGTGTATTTTTAGAAAGAAATGTTCTTGAAGGTCAAATCCGTGATCACACCCACTTAGGGATGAAAGAAGTTCTCACCCTGTTCTTGTGTCACTTGGTTGTTTGGTCCAAGAATGCTGCTTCCTCTTTGTAGCTCAGTCTGCTGCTCTTAAAGTTTGGTCTGATGTCGGCACCTCTCTCAGAAACTACCTTCACTGGAACAAACTATATGGTAATGTTGATGTCCCTCATCATCGCGATCGTAAGTTTTGACAGTTCCGGACACCAGAGCGAACGACGGTCTTGTCAACTTGTAATACATGTTTGTGCAAACTACAAATGCTGAAACTTTACATGTCTTTATGCTGTAACGTTATGTTTCTTTAGGTTGAATTTTACATTTACATTGTGACCATGTTGCGCATATTGTCTGGTTAGGTTTAAGCAGCAAAAGAACACTTGGTTAGGGTTAAGAAAAAGATCATGTTTTAGTCTCAGTTGCCATGTTTTAATGTACGTATGACACGTATAATTGTGAACCAAACTGCTACTTTCAAATTGGGACTGGGTCACAAGTTTCTTCGCCAAGCTGTCACCATTAAATCCCTGAACCATCATCCGAGGACTCATGAAGTCACTGCTCCTTGACATGAAGTTGTCTGGATTTTTGCACGGATTTAACAAATGAGATTTAACTCACATCACCAGGCATCTTTAGAAGTGGGGGTAGGCAGATTTTGTCACTGTTGGGCAGAGTCAGGGCAGCCATTTCCAATTATTTAAAGTCCTTATGTTCAGCTAAGCTAATTTGCAGCTCTACACTCATCCTACAAGTGTAAAAGTGGTATCAATCTTCTCATCAAGCCTTCGATGAGAAAGCAAATGTCCTGAAGGAAGTGGTTTTTTTTCCAAATCTTTGTTGTAGACATGGGCTTTGGACCAAATAATCTGTCAAGTAGCTATTAATAACCAGTGTGACAAAATGTTAGTAGCAAAGTAGTGTAAAATAAGACAGTCAACAGAGTCATGTAAAAACAATGAGATTAACATTAAAAGATGTGTCCCAATCTGACCCTATCTCTACAAAATAAAAGCAAAAGAAACTGGAGAGAAGTAATTGAGGCTTTTGCATGTTAACCAAGGTGTTTCTTATATCTCAGCCATCAGCTAATTAAGCATTAATTCATAAGACACAATGTCAAACGTTATCTATGATGAGAAATACGTACATACACATACAGAAAGAAGATCTATTTTAAGCTATCTCACACAATCAGCAGCCTCTTCACAATGGCATGATTCACTGAGCTCCCGGAGCTTATCAATTCCCCGATGTTTATGTCATACGATTCCACTGAGCGCTACACGTGTCGTAGTCGGCTGAGGAGAATGGTGGGAAAGTAAAATGAGGATAAAAGTCACGTCATCTAATGGAGCCTTTTGTGGCAGGGCCCACAAATCCATCAGGGAGTGCAACTGGGATGTGGGCAGTGGAAGGGAGGTGGTGGCGGCGGCGGTGGTTGTGGAGGGGGTGCGGTAAATTATGCAGCCAGACATCCGGTAATGCTTCGATATCATCTGACATGATGAGAACCGTAATGGATGGGAGCTATGCATTGTTTGGCAATTAATTTCTCATTCCCTAGCTCTCTTGCCGGGACTTGAGAGGGCATCTATGGAGGTCACACAGCTCTGGGAGAAGCGTATGCACCGGGGCTGATATATATGCACACGTGGAAACAGGCCCGGAGAGACACTCGCAGCGTTTGAGTTAAATGACAGAGGAGACGCGAGCAAAGCCTGTTCGCATATGCACCACAGTTAAGTACTGTATGTGTGAATTCACGACAGGGAAATACATGCAAAGACACAAAAACTCAGGCGCTTTTTGACTAATGTGCAAAAATATTCGCTCATCTGCATTCAGAAAATAGGATTACACTAATTTGAGATTTATTTATTTATCTTATATACTCTCAATAGCCTCAAAACCCCCAAACCAAATCATACATCATGCAAATGTAAAAAGAAGTCTACATATATACGCTTCATACATTACTGTACTGGTGTGCGTAACAAACACGGAAAAACATATTTAGCAACATCTCTTTGAAGCAAAACAGGAATTTTGGATTCCGTTCCAGCCTAATGAGCCAAAACTCAAGTCTCGCAGGCTACTGACGAGGCCAATCGTCGACAAACGCACCAAGAGAAGCAAAAGGAGAAAAGAGGAGTGGAAGGAAATGAGCACGGGGGATTTCAGACTCACAAAGAGGAAAAGGCACTTTCCTCCAAGGCCTCACCATTTGCCAGGAAAAAAAAAAAACGAGAGTGAGGCTTTTCAAAAGACTGTCAACCAACAGTAGAATGGGCCAAATGGAAAGGGCAAAGCTGAGCAGAGGAACTATGACACTGGTGATAAAGAGAGTTAAAGATGCTTCAGAGGCCTCCAATCAGATTTAGTCGGCTGATTGGCCAAAAGAAATCGCTTCGAGCTTGTGTGTCACCGAGCTTAACAGGCTTGGCGACGCATAGGCACACCCATCTAATGTGGCAATTTTCGAGGGGCTCTAGAGAAACTTGTAGCCATATATTCACAAACACTCTCACACACACACACTTCAGGAGAGTGCAGGAGAAAACCGACACACTTTAGCATCACAACCAACTGAAAACCGTGACGAAGCACAATTGTATTTCTTGGCCCTAGACTATCAAAAGAGTTGGAAAAGCACAATGACATACGCACAGGTAGGGAAAAATGCACTTGTGTGCACCTAACAATCCCCAGAAGTTTCACATTACACAAAAGTCTTTGATTTTGCACTATAAGTATGCTTTTTTTCCCCATTTCTGCACATGTCAGGAGAGATGGATAGGGTGTTGGCCTTAACTGAGGGATTGCCTGCCACCGCTCTCACTACACAGGTGATCTGTGTATGATTTCTGGATCAAGGTAGAGCCGCCAAGGCCCATGATGGATGGCCAGTCAGGAGGAGGGACGGCAGGCAAAATCATGTGATATATATATATATACATATAATGGGGGTATCACACAGAGCGAAAGAACACACCACATTCTGCACCACTTGAAACGAGCTTGCATGCTCAAATCGACAAAGGGTTCATTCAGATTCGACTCCAGAAATAAAATAGATGTATACCAAGATCAGCAAAATACACACGTGCACTAATAGGGTAAGAATCATTATGTTTTACAAAATACTTCAAATGATTCTTATACGAGGAAGGTTCAAAAAAGGCTCTGACGCACCGACAAAGTGCTCCCTGTTTCCATGCAAAAAAAATCTAAAGCTGCATTACTAACAGAGCCCCATTGTGTTGCAGCATTAAAGGGTTTGCAAGAAGAGCGTGCACTTGTGCACGCGTGTGTATGCGCGCAAGTGCTTTAGGAAAATCATCCTGAACTATAATCCTAAACCTTGCACTTTCCCTCGAAGGAAATTGCCCTATGCAAGAGGTGCACCAGGCATGTGGGGAGTGCGTAGTCTGCAAATAAGCATGTAGCCTACATTTCTAAGCCGCGACATCAAAAGGGCATGCAGCATGCAAAAGGCAGTTTTTTGTGGAAGAGGAGCATTTAGCTTGAATTACTAAGAGAGATTCTCCTTAAAGCTTTGCAATCAAGAAAGACAAGGTTCTGTGACGACGTACCGGTCATACGATAGAATATCAAAGCATAGCAATCAAAAACAATGATAGGTACTGGAAAGCTGGTGCGTAAGCATTGGCACCCAAAGGTTCAAACAGATTTCGCCCTAAAGAGCAGAGTGAGTCACACTCTGATCATCTCCACTAGATTCTGCCAGCCTGCATATACTGTTTAGACAGTCTTAATCAATTTAGCATGTGTCAGGCACTTCCAGGCAGAGCCAAGAAAGGCCTGAGAGTCCAAAACAGCGGCTGTTTCTGCATGAAGGTTAGGGCGCCACGACTGCGGACTCCCTCTGAGCTGTCAGGGCTGGCACCGTGCCCCGGCCAGATGGCAACATGTGGCAAAATTACAGGGCTGCCAGACAGTGAATGTATCTATGACACCAACTGTGCTACATCATATGCACCAATCGAGCCAACAAAAGAATGTCTCCCGAAGTGGCGCATTTAGAAATCAGAGGTTGCCTGACTGAAATGTGCGACGAGGGGGAACACCCCGCGGATACTGGAGTATCAACAGACTAATAGACACTGATTGCTGTATTCTGTAAACAGTACTCCACACACAGTCCTCAGATCACACTTGGATCTGAATATGTTGATTCGAATGATAGAAACCATTGAAAAGTGAATTACTGCACACAGACAGCAAAGACGCCATTGGAAAGTCCACGAGAAGACTATAGAATAATGTGGGGATGAACCTGAAGAATGCATCCGAGTTAACACAGATATATCGGCAGATACGCAGCATGAATTTTATGCCACAGCGGCATATTAGTACTGCAGCAGCAGGTGTGTGTGAGATGGAGGCTAATATTCTCGTGTGGCTGCCCTCGTCTTTGCAGTCCTGTGGAGTCGATGCAGCTAGTGACTCATGCTCACTGTGGCAGACAGCTCGGAGGATATCCTGGTAAAGGTGAGGCCGAGGGTAACGTCTTCAGTCAAGTTTAAGGAAACAACACTGCAAAGAGCTAGTTGCACTCACTGCCAGCACATGAAGCTGATTCGTTTCGAAGTTGGATATCAATGCTACCATTTTGTGAGTGAATTGGCATGAATCAGCACGGAGACAACAGTCTCAATCTGACAGGACGACACCGAGGCTACAAAACGCAGCATCTATAAAAGCATCATGATACCAAACATAAACAATTCCTTTGGTCGAGCCAACAGAGGGACTTATTTTTGAGTGCCCGAAGACAGTGAAATAAAAAGTGAATATCCCAGGTAGTGAAGTTTTAGAGATGAGAATCAACAGAATTGACTGGGTTATTTGAACAGGACTAAGAGCCTACAGCCATGTTTGTGTTCATCTTTGAGGCAAAGTGGTGCTTAGCTAAATGCTAAAGTCAGCATGCTAAAACACAGTGGCGGTGTTGTGCAGATGCAGTGTTTGCTATCTCAGTTGTTCGGTCGCACTTAACACAAAGTGCAGCTGAGGCTGATTGGAAAGTGATTGGTTTAACAGGTATATGGTCAATAAAACGACTGACCTGATGATGGTGCTGGATGAAAAGTGAAGAGGTAAACAAAACGGTTACAGTTAATCCTCTGAAGACCATGAATATCTGTTCAATGTGGACTAAATTTTAAATGTGTTCACAAATGTTGGAATGCGATAAGCAGAGGATCTAAATTCTGGGATGATTTGGCCGGTTGATATTGTGCCCTAACTGGCTCGTTGATCCGTGACACTGGATGGGATAAGCGTTTAGGAAAATGGATGGATGGTTTGTTGAGCAGTAAGAAATCGTTCAGCTGTTGTGATGTACTGGTTTTGACGGAGCAGTAGCGTTTTCCCAGGGGTGATTTCCGGGCCATAAGCAATAACACTACACATTATCTTGACAATGACTTCATGCAACTTATCCACTCGGAGCTGTTTTGCGAGCCTCTGCATCCTGCTAACAATTCACTACAATTTGTCCTTAGTGGAGGGGACGGTTGAGCTGAACCACACAGTGATGGAAGAGGTGGAAGCACTCTAAACGGCGGATCTGGAGAACTGGGTCACGGACAATTGGAAGACTATGAATTTCCACAACTCGGAAGATCAACAACCTCTAGAGGGAGGTCATTGTGGCCTTTGTGAATGAGCTTGCATAATTTACTGATAGAACACAAGTCACATTCTTCATGTTCCTGTATTAATTCAGGCACTATATGTGCAGCATGTAGTGCTTCGTACCAACCTTAGGTTATATCTTATTTTATGTTTTTAAGAATGGATCACAGAGCAATTTATCTCCCAGTTGTCCTTGCATATTCAGCAATGAATCTGGCCATGTAGAGGGGGACTAATGGTACAAGAGCTTTTATATCTGCCTGCTATTAGCAGTCTGTGCAGCATATTTTTTATCACCAATTCACAGAATTTAATTATCAATGGAGTTGTCATGGAAGCACTCTTGGGCATAGATCATCTGTCCTTGAAAAAACATCCTGTTTGGGAGAAAAATATCGCTCTGTCTGTTGAAGACACTTCAGCATCTGCGCGGATCAGCTCAGGATTATCGCAGGGAGTGTTCAAAGCGCAGCAAAATAGTTTCTTTTTCATGAATATCATGAAAAAGCGATTCACTTTTTTTTGTGTTGATGAGATAAAGAAACAGCTCAGTCACCTCTATCATTACCCTGCCTCTGCCCTGTAGCATGTGCAGTGTTGAGGCGTATGTGGTTCAGCATACGGCACAGGGCCCCAGCTGTGGACCCGGGCATGTCGCTCCTGCTCCGTTGCCCATGCAGCATGCTCCATTGGTGTGGCAGGTCATGCATGCTCACGGTGGTGGAAGCACAAGTGGAAATGAGCTCGTGTCAGAGCAATCACAGAATGACACCTTTTGGGGAAGTGTTAACAGGCACTGTGATCATGACACTGGATCAAATTTCAAAAGCTCATGTTTGCAGCAAAAGGAGAGTACAACATTGGGCTCTACAGAGACAGCAGAAATAAGCGTCACTGGTCATTTATCAGAGCGGCTATTGTTGTTGTAAGTTTCTATGACTGCTATTTCCAGTTTCCCTTAATCGTATTTAGCTATTTGATTTATCTCGTCCTCACTGGAGCAGTATGTCACCGTTTGAGACGACAGCATCCAGCAGCAAATACAGACGTGTTTGTGTGTGATGAAGTGGTCTACAGTGATGCTACTTTGTACAATTTTATACAACTACAATTATACAATTGTACAACTGTGCCATCTCAAAATGAGACTCCTTACAAAACAGCTGCGTGGCAAATGTGCACAGCTAGAAATACTTTACCAGAATCAGTCTGCTTCTTCTGTATTGGGTCTGGGAGTTGATCAAATAAAATGGTTTATCACTCCACAGTCCATTCAATCACTCTTTCATCTCTTATCCGTCTGTTTATCTGACATTTATATCTGTTCTTTGACTCCATCCATCCGCTTAATGCAACATTTTATTATCTATATTCATGCAGCAGCCTCTTTGGAGGGCAGCCTGCTCTGCAGAACAGCAGCCAAACATCAAGTCAACATCTCACCGGGAAGTCTAGTGCTAAGAATTTGCATTTGCGTGTGCATGTGTATGCGTGCGTGTGCATGCAAGTGAGCGTAGTCATTGTGTATCACTGTTAAAAACGAGATGGATAATCATTTAATACAGAAAGCAGAGAACAACACCACTTCACTTTCCTTAACTACAATAAATGATACTACGGGTTGTCGGGTATTATCAGAACCAAGAGCTGTAAGCATGGCCAGTGAATGAGGGAATATATTACAGGGAGTGTTGAAGCAGGACTCGGTGTATAAAAAAGATTTGGGCGCTAGCAGCAGCCAACTGAGGAAAATAAATTAAACTGGCAAGCGGCAGGTAGAGAAAGCTCAGAGGAGAACGCAGAGGTAAAGACTTCACAGTCAAATAACTTGTGACATTTTTGACTAGAGCTGTTGATGAGATAGAGCAAAGAATTACCTTGGTGTGTCAAAACAGGTTCTTTTTGCCCCGTTTCATGCTTCCCAACAAGCTCCAATTTATAAAAAGAACAATGGATTAGATAAATTAGACTTTTCAAAAGAGTTTCGGGGAAGTTTAATCCAGGCGGTCGCTTGTTCTTTTGTTACAGGAACTGCTAGAGTCGGTAAAAGATTTAGCTTGTGGCTGAAATACACAGTATGAAATATTTAGTGTTAGACACCCAGTGTGTTGTAGACTTCAAGACAATTTAGCTTCTCCTTTTTTGTGCCCAACAAATGTTTTCTCATAAAAGTGAGAACTGATAAAGCTCATTATACACATGCATGCTACTCATTATTTGTTTGTATCTATGTACAGTATCTATCAGAGAGTTTAACTTTAATTTCTGAGACTAATTAAAATACAGAAATAACACATCGAGCTGCATAACATACAGGCAATTATCACCAGCCCACACTGTCTTGGGGTGCTACATTTAAGCTTTCATATAATGTCACTCTACTTGATCTAAATATGAAAATAACAAGACTTAAAATATGGGGCGAAGAAACAACATGTGGGGAATATCTCGGTTCTTAGAGCCTTTCACGTGCCAATGATGAAAAATGTAAAAATGTAATTTATTCTGAAGGTACGAGAAGATCAAATGGTTCATTATAGGCACACGGATTTATTCTTTTGGAGGCATGAACGTGTCAAGCAAATTTTATGTAAATCTATGTATTAGATTATGAAGATACTCGAGTGCAGAGGGATTTCTGCTGGTGCAAGTGAAAAGCTTATGGAGGGGACTAGGTACATCCTCAGGGGAGTAGGAGTTTGCATAGTAATCTAACAAATACATTTTGATTGTATTTGCTTTGGCCCAATGGAAAGACGGCTTTTTCGAAGAAAGGTCGATGGATCTCCCGAATGTTGAGGACTTATCCACTTAGATCTGTAATTTGCCTGCTCTGAATTAAAGTTTAGGATGGCTGGATGGACCAGTGCCACGATCCCATTTATCCTGTCGCATACATGGGAGCTCAGTTCCAAAATGAATGGGTAAGAATGAAATGTCTGGGATTTCCCATGGTCTCTGTGCTCAATCGCCTTCTCACCTGCCTCTCTTTTTCACATGTTATCCAACAACATTTCAATTCACTGAGCACTGAGATCAACATCTAAACATGTAACATGAATAAGAGAACGGAATAAAAAAAAATGTGGTCTTACCGAGCCTGTTGTCCAACGCTCCAAAGTCCAGAGAGTACTTGACGACGTGGTAATTGTTCCACACATACAGCAGGTTGTCCCTGGGATTGTAATCCACTGCAGCGATGTACTGATAGGAGTTTGGGAAAGGAATGTCCAGAAACCCGTCTTTACTCAGCTCCGTGTTGTAGATGTAGTCGATCTTGTTTCCTGTTGCCTCATTGTCATCGTCCTCATACACCGACTTCACTACATAGAGGATTCCACAGATCATGAAGGCGTTGGATGCCGAGCGCTTGTCATAGGCCGTGTCCCAGGTCCCCTCGACGCGCAACGTGTAGGGATTGAGCTGGCTGATGACAATCCGCCCGTTGTTCTGCTCAGTAGCATAAATCACCCAAAGGCCGTTTTCGTCGACCGCCAAGTCAATGTCTGATTTCCCTCCCCAGCGGTATGGAGAGGTGTCGTGGTAGTTGGCGTTGGCAATGATGGCCTCGCCGCTCTTGATACGAGTCCGAAGGTCAAACTTGACGATGTTGCGCGTGCGCTCCTTGTTGAAGAAGAGCGCCCCGTCGTACACCACAAAGCCCGTTCCGTCGACGCGGTGTGGAAGTTTGTAGGTTGTCGTCGGTCTTCCGGCGATGAAGTCTTCTTTGGAGGAATATTCAGTCAATGTGTCGGTGCGATAAGGTGTCCAGGGCATGTAGTAAATCTTATCGGAGGCTTGGAGAGGGTCTTTGCACCAGGCTCCTGACTGGTGGTCCGATTCAAAGAGGTGCTCGCTCTGGTACACCCTGCGCAGAAGCCCTGGGCACAGGAATACTGAGGAGCCAAAATAGGGGAAAGACAAGTACAGAGTTACATTGGCAGGTATTACACATCAATAAACACAAACAGCAACTGGGTGCAGCTAGAGTTAGATTGAAAGTTTAAATCTGCGGCTGAATCTTCTCCACCGCGAAGGACCTAAATATTGAACGAGACCCTCTTCATCAGCGTCAGGATGATCAGATGATCAGATTTAGATTAAATGCAGAAAAGATGACTGATTGTCAGACAAAGAATGTAATTAGTAATGTGATTGGATTACGCCAGCAAGTTTGGGATTGTACAATGCATGTAAATTAAACAGAGAATAGCAGATGTGCACACACAACCACCATTATTATTAGTTCAAATTCAATAAGTGCTACTTTTGTTTCAGTTACTTATTGCAATTCAAAGTTTTTCGCATTAGATACTTCTACTCCGAGCCTGAAGGGAATTATTGTACAGTGTCACTGAACGAATAGACTTTGTAGGGCTGAATAGATGAAATGAAGGTTATCTCTTTTGACTTAATGTTGAGCAGAAGAAGTTGTTCGAACTTACCGCAGACCGACTCGCCCACGTGCACTTACTAGCACGTTTTCCCATTTTAGTGAGTTTCCCTTCATGAAATGGCTTCTCTGCAAACATCTTCCAAATCAAATAGAATTGCACCAGAGAAAAAAGGCTTTGCTTTGCTTTTAACAACACGGTGGCAGTTTTTTAATGCAACTTAATAACCACACAAATCCAAAGTTGAAAGATTTTGACAAATAGCTGCGCTGTAATTATTGGCTGAGGCAGCAGCCCTTCAGGAGACAGAAAACAAAAAGAAAAGAAATACAGTAATGACATTGTCCATATAATGATTGCCTGTCCATTATTTCATCCACATGACATTTTTAGTCTGCAGCATGATTTACAGCGCCGCACGCAGTAAACTAATTATATGTGAACTGGTTTGTACTCAAATCTGATAAAGCTAGGCCAAGGCAATACAGCCAGAGCAGGTCAATAGTGGGCACCGTTTGCAAAAGCTCATTTGAGTTCATTATGGATTATCTTGGACTGAGGCTATTATGATGTTCTGTCTTTCTAAAAAGATGACGTCTGAATTCAGGGTTATAAAGACGTCAAAATCGGAGTGGGTTAAACATTTAAATGACAATTTTAAATGTAATTCTTCAAAAGAAATTTAAAACAAAGAACAAAAATGACATTTGTTATTTCTATATAGTCATTAAAATAGCAAATTGTTTGGAGTAGAAAAGGAAATACTGGTCAGGTCTGACACAAAGGAATGGGAAGGAATGCAGACAGAGCAGTTTTCCCCTCTTTTTCCACAGGTTTGGGCCCACAGTCCATCACATATAAAAACAAAGTGTGCGTGAAGGCTCCTTTCCCAGTAATGGGCCAGCAGCCTGACACGGCGCTGACAGTTTCTAGCCGCAGCTCCGTCGAGAGTTAAAAGCTGCCGTGCTCCAAGGAGAAGGCAGAGAAAAGAGACAGCAGAAACACGGGCTTCTCTCCCTTGTAATCTCCCAAGATTAAACATGTTGTCTACCTGCAGGTGAAAAATGTGGCGAGATGCGTCCCGTTGACACAGCGCCTCGGCACACGGCTCAGCGGTTGCTCTACTAAATGCTAAGAGGGTCTGTTCCTACAGTTGAAAAAGATGAGTTGTGCGAGGGTACAAGGTCAGGGTAGCGTAAGCTTTGTACTGACAGCCCACTGAGCTCTGAGGAGGTTGTAAAATATGCTTTTTAAGGATGTAAGCACAGAGATGGAGGAGCGAATGAAATATATTAGCGAACTGATACAAAAGCAATCATGGCTTTCATGGGGAATTTCACAAAAACTGTTACAGCTGCAGCTCTATAAAGTCGTCTCTATAAAATGCCATATCGTTGTTCATTCTCTTTGCCACAGATTTCAGAGATATGCCATTAATTAATTACAATGGAACTTAAAATGTATTGCATAGCTATTACAGCAGAATGCTTGACTCTTGTTTAATGATTCCATTTCCATATTTGACTCGAATCCAGCTTTATAGTTACCATCTGACATATTTCCAGCTCGTGTGAAAAAGGAAGCTCCGCGAACACAATACTCCTGAGACACAAGTGAAGATTTGGAATGTGTTCTGGAGCATCATGCAGTGCTGATAAGGTAAGAATATGACTGCTATGATCTGTCTGCAGTATTGACTGGCGAGTCCCTGAAGGTTATGGCCATCATCATGTTAGAGCCATAATCAAAAATGCTGACAGCTTATTGGACAAGCTATTGATCACCTCGTATAAGCCTCTGCTATAATATTATGCAGCTGATAAAGCCGAGCTGGAATAATCTGCAGTTATAACAGGGAATAAAAACATCCCAGGGTCACAGGGTGTCAGGGGAGAGCAGGTCTTTAATGACCTAACCCTGAAAGAATTAGCGTAGATGTGGCAACGTCAGAGGAGCCGTCTATCTGTAACACTGCAAAATCCCTAAATGAAGAGGAATTTCGCTCATTACATTTAACACCGTCTCACTAACTGATTTCATTTTCCCCATGAATGACATGTTCAACCTCAGCAATGAACCATACAATGAGCACGAGTCAGAAAACCTGCTTTAGCAACCCGTCACCCAAAAAATGCAAGCGTACGCCCGAATGAAAATGCAGATGACAAAGAAAAGTTGTTGGCATTTAGTTACCTTTTTGTTCCACTTCTATGATTAGGCATGAAGGGGAGAGAAAGACAGGAAAAAAAAAACAATAAAGAACAGATTATTGACGTGACAACTGGGAAAAGTCTTTATTTTACGCAACAGTATAAGAGGAGCAGGGGGTTAGTGGAACAGACACACAGAACATTCAATCAATCATAAGCTTTTAGGACGGAGGAAAAAAAAAGGCACTGCGTCACTCATGAGCCTGCAGGAAAAAGGCAGATTAGTCAGGTCTTGTATCGTGCAAAATGTTTTTTTGTGGTGTGTTCAGAACTTGTAAAACAGATACATGTATGACTTTACCATTAAACCATTCAAACATATGGCTGCTTACAGTCAAACGTCAAAAGTTTAGTGAGAAGAAAAACACATTTCACATTGTACGCAGCTCGAGTCTCAAACTGATAATCACTTATGACCTAAACAGATGGACAAAGCTAGCATACTGTATAGTTAAACCATAGCACACTGCGAATGGTGAAAAATAATTTTAAATGTCTGATATTGACCTTTATTACCTATATTACTTATATTGATGTTTGTTTAAACCTGCAATCACTGCTATTTGGTCCATATGGGATTTTTGCACCTTTACGCATCTAGCAAATGCTAAAAGACACAAGCATTACTTTGAAGCGATGACCACCTGAAGAATCTAAGTCTAAAGCTTATTGTTCGATGTTCAAAGCTCCGTTTTGGTCTCCACCAACGTCTACTGTAGAAAAAATCTGACTCTTCAGCTGGTAAATGCCAGATTATGTTCACCAGCTAGCCACCATCTTTGCTCGTGTGCTGTTTTGTGTTGTGCGTGTAGCGTTCAGCAAGTATAGCTGAACTTTTCTGTATAAAAAAACATCCGTCTACTGCTGCTGGAGAAAAGATTTGCCCAAAACTGTAATGCTGAAGGATATATATCCAAAACAATGAGCTAAAAGACTCCAAAATTCTGTGCAGATCTAATCAATTTTCCCATCAAACATTGTTTCATTGTTAACCTGAATATATGGAATAATATGCTTTAAAGATACTGTATGCACTTGTATTTTAGAGATGACTTGCATGAAAATAGCGTTTTCTTCATGTATGACCTTTTCTATCAAACACGTATTGCTGCAGGTGTCAGTGAAATGTAAAAGCTTTGATTCTCCAGCTCAACAAGTATCCTGAAAGCCTGTTGAAAACTACTGTGGCTATTACATCTCAACTCTCTCCACACTATACGTATTGCTTCCTCTCGCGGACAAGCTTTTTATGTCAGTCATGGCATTTTGCTGGTCCTGTCCCTTCCCCTCCAGTAATCCCGGTTCTAATAAGAGAGGATTAACCT
>OMLP01013435.1:25726-40246 GCA_900302685.1 Spondyliosoma cantharus | reverse complement strand
GGGGGCAGAGTGAGACGGAGAATTGATTCATTTGAAAAGCTTCTTTACTCCACCCCACCACCCCCATTGTGACCTTAATACGATTTTGGTCACGGCTGTCATTGAGTCACTAAAAAGCACTTAGCTCTCTCATCCTCTCATCCAATCCCTTTCTCTCCTTTCTCCTTGTCTTTCTCTCCGCCCCCCTCTCTGATGTCTGAGGAGAGCGAAACTATCACGAAACGCGCGCAACGAAATAATACAAATTAAAAAATGAGGGTTCTTTTTCGGAGCTACTCTTACCTCTGTGAAAGTGTTAACACCCTTTTCCATCGCACAAAACAGCCCTTTGAGTGCCTCATTCATGAGCTCTGCATGGTGAAAAAAAAAAAAAAAAAAAAAAGGATCCTATGTCTTTAATTCTGCACCGAAGCACTTGACAAAGCCTCATCCTGATAGTCAAGGACACCACATTTATTGGGTTATTTACTGCACACGGTCTAACATGTCCCGCTGGTTTCTTTCTACTATACATTATGCGTTTTCGGAACAGCCAAGGGCAAAAAACAACAGTCCATTTACTGAAGATCTGCTCATTCAGGGATCATTTAAAGGTATACGGAAAATACAAGTAATGGAGACACTTCACTAAATGGCCTTAATGATGTTGTTAACGGTAATCACGCCGCTCTCCAACACATCGTGCATCAATGGTATCAACTTTGAATGATGCAGCGAGCTAATTATATGAATAAGAGATGATGAGCAATGAGTGGCCATTAAACTCTGAAGATGTGGGACTGAGCAAATGTGAAAAGATATACTTATATTCAGTGATGGGTCGAGGTGGGTTGGATTTAAAGTTCTCGACATCTCAGGAACATATGGGTGGCTTGGATCGCCACTTGCACATATAATTTGACGATTTTACTGCAGCAATTTTGATGGATAAAGCAGTATAAGAAAAATAGCACTGCTTTTGCAAACGGGCGGGACAGTTGGATGTTTCATCAAGAAACACAAGTGTCTGGCACATTTTGCTGGAGGAAAGAAAAAAAAAAAATGACCAGCTGTAATCACCCTTCCTCGGATGCCAAGGCAAACCAGACGGAGGAAATGCCACCATTGGCTAAGAGATAAAAAAAATGAAAAGGAAAAAGAAAAACCCCTTAAAGTTAACAGATCTCCTCGGCTTGCCAATTGACAAATGTTCTGTTATTGGACATCACTTATCAGGGAGAGATTTGCTCTTTTTCACTAACACCCAGCTTCATAGAGTTGCACACCTGGAAGCAGCCCAGTGCGAGCACTCTTATCTTCTGCCCACTGAGAAAAAGTTTGCTCTAAGGCACTGCTGCTTACTTTATCTCAGGGTTTGACCAGGGATGGAAAACTGCTGCCCACGCACATCTAGGATGCACTTATAAATTAGTACTTTTGTATTTTAAATATATTTCTATCTATTGTGTCAGTTTGCCTTCATGACAATGACAGAAACATCCAATCAGACGAGGGTCGCTTGGCCAGGTCGGGGGCAGAATCTGGCAACATGTTTCGGGCCAAAACGATAACTCACTGAACCGTGGGCCTGCAGCTTGGAAGGGTTTGGCTGCTGTATGGTCCAACCTGCCAAACACATAAAGCTGGAAAAACTCAACAGGGCTGATTCTGCAGCATTCCTAATTGGCCAAGCTGTCGCACCAAATTCAATCAGCGGAACAGGCAACCGACATGTGTGGCTTCCCTTTAAGATAATGTATTTTCACGGTTGTAAAATTACGATCTAAATAAATAAAAAAAAGCGTTTCAGCTCTGACAGGCAGACAATGCTGAGGCACCCCTCAGTTCAGCCGTACCATATGCTATACAATTCAATTATATTGCCACTGCATAATGCAGTCCATACTGTATTTGTTCAGGTAATGCATAATTTCAAAAAATAATTTACACCCGAGAAGTTGCCCTGCATACTTATCCGACCGGACTTCCTGCTCCAGGCGCATGCCGAGCAGCTAACAATGGGGACCTTTGGGCGACTGTGACCCTGTCGTGTGAGCGGCAGCTGTATGGATCTTCATTTGAATAATTAACGCTTCACGATTTCACACTAATGGTTGAGAGGTATCAGAATGGTATCATTAGCGGCTAATAGAGATTCATGGTGGAATGGCTGCAATATCTTTTGCAATATCCCCCCCTCTCCCTCCTCCTCTTTTTTTTTTTTTCATTCCCTCTCTCTCTCTATCTCTCTCTCTACTGAGGAGTTGCAGAGTGCAAACCCCTTAACTCCATCCCATCAGCTTTTTAATTAATGACACAAATTACGGGGCTTTGAATAGCATGTGCCTAAGGATGGGGGAGGACACGCCGGCTACCATCTCTCTTTCTCCCTATTCTCTCTTCATCTCCCTCATTTTTTTTCTCCCCGTCATTTCCCTCGGTTGGTGCTCATGAGTCTCCCATACGATCATTACAGGTTCCATTTCTCAACACCCCTCTTTTTCCTTCAACCACTTGTCTGCTCTTCCTTGTGCTCCCTTCTCGTACTTATTCAATCTCCTCCCCGGCGTCTCCTCTCTGTCTCCGTCGCTTTCTCTCTCTCCCTCCCTCCTACTGGGGAGCTGCTATGCTATCTTATAACCTTGACAGTGCAGGATGTGTGTGTGTGTGTGTGTGTGTGTGTGTGTGTGTATGTCTCTCTCTTTGAGGGACAGGTGCAAGGGCTTGGCGCTGATCCAACCCGCTACCCATGTGGGACCGAGCAACAGAGGGAGAGAAGACAAGTGCAGCCCAGGAAAAACAAAATTAAATACATTTTTTTGTGGAACAGAGCGGCAACTGGAGCAGAAATAACCTAATTGCACCTCCTAAAATATGTCTTGATTTTGAAGGACCTTGAAATCATGGAAGAGAACAGAAGGATTGGGGCAAATTGTGGGGGAAAGGAGAAAATGAAATGGAGTGTTTAGTCTGGCGTGTGGCTGGACCCGAACAAAGAAAGACTAGGAAATGGAGAAGGAGCTTTGATTAGTGGGGTGATCATTAAAAGGAGAGACCCCCTGAAGAGACCAATCTCTAATTAGTGCTGTATCCTCGACATTTGGCACCCCGATGAGCCTTTCAGACATGTGTGTGTGAGTGTGTGTGTGTGTGTGTGTGTGGGTAGCAAACACTGAAATAAAAGCTTTGCTTGCATTACATAAATGGAAGTGTTTATGAACATTACGGGAAGCTTGTTCAGCGTGCCAGAGCATGTATTCCAATATGTTGTGAGTGTGCACATTGTTGTCGCTCCATGAAAAAAACAACGGATGATCCTGTATGTATGTATAATTGAGGAAAACAGAAAGCAGAACAGAACAAGAGCCTGATAGATTACGGCAGCTTGTTCAGCTATTAGTGGGGGGAAACAGTTTCCACATGTCCAGATTCACCCGCTTTCACACCACCATTTATCCACATTGGTAATCACAGCGTCCTCCAGCAATTATCTCGCCACTCGGCTGGGATTTTTTTTTTCTGCAGAAGGACCATCGTTAATACTGCCCCCCGAGCTGCTTCTTATTTTTAATTTTTTTACATTCCTTATATTATGAAAATGTAAAAGCAGATATTCAGCTGGTTTGTTATTCAGGGAGACTGACCTTTTATCGTCCATGTGACGATGGTAAACATGTAGCGCAGGCCGGTAAGCACCAACGTGGTTATGGTTTTGCCTGTGCTGGTCGGTTGGTTTGTCAGCAGGATTATACAAAAACTACTGAGCGGATTCCTGTGGATCTTGCAACGGAGCCATTATTTTTTTCACTTCTTTCTTTAACATTGCTAGGTGTTTCTGACATTTCTGTTAATTCCTCAGGGAATAACGCATGGATCTTGATGAAAGAAATTGTGAAAAGACTTTTGGTCGGTCAGTGAGCACACTTTGATGCAGAACCAAATAAAAGTCCCAACAATCCCCCTTTAATTCATTCAAGCCAAGTCAATATCAAATAAAACGTTTTTTTAAATCTGCCACATCCGGATCTTTATAAGCTGGATATTTCATCATCAACATCCATGCATCTCAGAAGTTAACTAAAAGGTCAGCTCTATCTTGTTAATGACAGTGAGGAAAACAAAATGCCAGAATCCTTCTGTTTATCCACATCTGCATCAAAAAAGTAGTGGAGTCTATTCCAGGCTGAGACCCATCACTTTATCCAGGTTTCGTTGAGAACAAAATCAGAAGCTAATTGGGAGAAATTCATTTTCCATATTTCTGCTTTCATAACTGCAGCTCATCAAGTAATTCCATTTTAAAAATCTGTTTGCAGACGCCAGACGTCTACCTATCTGCTACACAGGACAACAGCAACCCTCTTTAGCTTTCTGATGGTTCCTTGTAATCTACAATCAGAGACCTGCTTGTTCCTGCACCACAGCTTGTCAAATGGTCTACCAAACAGACATCCACCGCCGGGAAAAAATGCACTGCTAATGTCTGTTTGTAGGCTAAATAGCCAATTAGCTAGTCAGGTGTAACACAAGCACATTAAACTGTTAAATCCTCTGAAGATCGGCCAGTAGAGAAGCTGCGGCGCCTATTTCTGCGACCAAACTGCTGTCTGTCATTGGCTTAAAAGCTGCAGATACCAGCACACGTTGTTTACTTCCCTCTCCTGCAGCAAATGAGCCTTTCAACTAAACTGTCCATCAAGCGCCGACGAAGACACGCCCGCTCAAGGGCTTAAGGGAAAGGGAGCGTTTCTATTATTTCTGGCAAGACCTTTTTTTTTGTTCTTTCTTCAATAATATGAAAAAAATAAATTGCATTATTACTTCAATAAAGGATGCCTAATTGTGATTCTAGTTGCACTCTAACATATAAATCCTGGTAAAAGCAGGACTTTTCTGCAAAGCACAGTTTCAAGCGAATGCACGGTGACATGATCAATTCAGGCCACGACAGCAGCGCGAGTCTGCTGTGTGAGATATGTGACAGAAAGTCATAGTCATCAGAGCTTGCTGTTTGGGTTAGGGAGTGGTCAGCTGTCACTGAGTGATGCTCTGGCATTACAGGCCCCCGTCACACATGGGGGAAAAAGTAGAGCCGGTCGCTCAGGTGGGGAGAAGAAGAGGAGGAGAGAAAAAGCTGTCTGAACAAGAAGGCTAATGCTCTGTGGCATTTCAGCGGGGAGCGAGGAGGGTGTGGCTGCGTGATGCATCTGCTGTCACGGTGTCGACTCCCACACTGGACCTGATGAGCGGGGGATCGGAGAGCTCAAGGGCAAAAAGCCACTGAACTCGCACACAATCTGCTTAGTAGATTTACCGATAGCATCAGACGGAGCGATCCACTCCTCGAGAAGCTTAAAAGTTGCTGCAAGATTATCAAGAGCAAAGAGAGCTGCCGCGGTGCTCTGGAGGTAGCCCGCCGATGATGTTTGAATACTGAGCAGATCTACAGATCTACGCTTTGAACGTCGGCTAAAATAAACGTTTGGAGACAATAAAACAACGGGCTGCCCCGATGAGACGCATAACCGACCGCAGCTTCCGCATTACAGCCGTTGCGGCGTGCCATCCTGGTCACACAGGTGGTGTTTACCTTAGGCGTGACCACTGCATAATGGGCCCTGTAATCACACCACATTCTGCCCAAGCTGCATTGTAAGTGATAGCCATGTGTACGGCATCAATTTCACGGTCTCACCTGCCAACGCAGAAGGACAGAGATTGGTAGCAGGTGCTCTGTAAAACATGCCAAAACAATCTACTCCATTATTCGTTGAGGGCCCCCTGAACCCGCTAGGTGTGTTATTATTAGCAAAACGAATTAAAAACCAATTAGGCGAGTTGGAAAACAATAGAACTCGACAAATTACATGGCAAGTTTCTATGAGGTGCGAGCTCGGGATTACGCCAGATCCGTTCAAAATTGGCGAATTGATAGCGTGATTATATGTCCTGGCTTAGCTTCCGAAGTGTGAGAAATATCTGACAGGGCTGAGCCGGATCCCACTGTGCAAGACAGGATTTTACATTGCCCTTATTAGCTACAAACAGTGGGGGGAACTAGTGGCTTATGTATAGCAAAAGACTGCCAGCAGGTTTTCATCCTTTGTTCTCTCGCTGTCTTCTTGTCTGTCGCTCCCTCCAACCTCATCTGCCATACACACCGCAGTGTCAATTTTGAGAAGTGAACTGAACAAAAAGGACGTGTAATTATTCCCTACCTCATCCTTTTTAGGATTAGGGGTATGACAGCTCGCCTGGACCCAATCAGTCAATTTGCCATGGAGGCGACACACTGAGGTACATCTATTAACTGGAGGGAGGCGGCCGATGCTCGAGACAAGGACAACAACAGGAAGAGTCGTTCAGCGCGCAGAGCGGGTCCGAATGCTTTCTTGTGTGACGACTCAGAGAATTTGAGGGGCCACCGAGGGGATGTAAGTGCTTCATTACTGCCGAGGAAGAACACGGGGCGGGCAGGGGAGAGACACGCACTTGCGTTGACCTCTCATGAGCTCGACCTTTGGGAGGTGCTGTTAAAGTGAAAGCTACACGGAGAGAGGAAGACGGAGGGGGCGAGGGAGAGCGGTTCTAATAAGGCGCTAAGAGAATAGACGTACGTCTCTCCGCTGAACCGTGGACAGTCAAGGTGAGAGGGCGGGGCGGAGACGGATGTCAGCCGGCGGAGCACAGTCATGTTTATGAGTCATCATAAGAGGTCAGCGCATCACTTCAGCCGGAGGGTGGCCTTACTAATCTGTAAAGTGCATGTGGGAGCATGCACAGACTGAACCAGCACAAAGACGACAGCGTGCTTTGGCAGATGAAAAACTTGCCCTGACGTTCACAGGTCTCCTTATGATTTATAGGGTGTAAATACAAAATGAGCATTCAATTCAGCTTTATGAATCCACCATGTATCACTTTCTTTTTTATTGTCTCACCTTTGATGCTAGATCCCACAAGAAACACGGCTCATATCAAATAATTGTTCAGACGGCAGCTCAAATGAAAATGTGATGGATCGCCTCGTGCTCTGCCACACTGCACAGGCAAACACTGGCACACTTAGTGGTAATTGTTGCAACATTCTTCTATTTTTTCTTCCTCTCACGACTGATGGAGCGGATCAAATCGCAAATTAATAAAATCAATATTGTATCTGCGGCATGTGTCCATCGATTTAGCACACCCCTCCGCTGTTATTAACGGGACGGATCCGATTGTACAATCTCGCCGGCTTACAAAGACATGGAGATGAGAGCGGTAATTTATCCGAAAAAGAACAGAAGCTCCCCAAGCAGAATACAGATAAAAGCCGCCAGTGAAGGTGGTCGAGAAAGCAGGGAGGGACAGCTGGGATTGCGAGGTGAGGGAACAGAGGGGGGACATAAAGGGATATGGGGAGGGAAGGGCAGTGAGAGAGACTCTTAAGGACAAAATGTAAAAAGGAAAGTCAGGGAAAGAAAAAAAAGAGCGTTAGGACTGCGAGGGAGAACTCTTCTGTGGAATACAGAGTCAAGACTTCACCAGTGAAGAGAGATGGAGTCATGGGTGGCTGCGTTTCTTATTAGACACTCAAATCCTTCAGTCCGTCTCAGGAACTTGGTAAGGAGACTTGTGTTAAAAGCCCATCCACAATCGAGCAGCCATGTCTCAAAGCATACTCTGCTGCCGATGCAAACAGCTAATCATTCGTCACAAATCAATTAGCTAAAACAACCCTAACCCTGTTCAGCCTTCATCATAGGGCGTCGATTGATCTTCATGACTAAGAAGCGTACCCAAATGTGTCTCAATCACGGCGAAAGGATCCGCCTGCTATATCTGGGCGGTGATAACAAAGTCCACCGGGCTGTCATAGATGAATTGCATTCACACCCTGCAGCAAAAGTCCGTCTCCGGTGACCGTTTGCGATTTCACTTTGCGTCCCCGCTCAATATACAAATAAACGCCTACATGACTTCTGCGATGTTTATGCATTGCCAGCAGGTTTTTCAATCCTACGATGTCTCTGGGCACGATCCATAGTTAACTGTACGCCGCACAAGGTGCCCCTGCCTTCCCTCCCTAGTGCACCCCTAATTGTGGCCCTCGTTACTGTTGCTGGAACAAAGCAGCCAGGAGCAGTTTTCCAACGGCTCAGCAGACTGTTTTGTGTTGCAACTTGGCTTTGGTGAAGGGAGTTGAGTGTATTATTAAAAAAGAAGGCGGGCGGTGTTGAGGCAGACGGCTGACTGTGAATGCCATGGGTCCTGTGAGTCTCATGACATTTCCGTTGGACTATTTTCTATTACGTTATGGCAAAACCAAGCCTCTGCATTATACGGTGTCACAAGATGTCGATGATATACATGAGTTCATATAAATTCAATTTTGAGCCTTAAAGGTCCAATTTGTAGGACAGTTAATTGCGGAGTGTCACCCCAACTCGCCAACCCAACTTTGGGTGTCAAATACTTGCGTTGGGTTGGAGGTCGGGCCTACCTACCAACCCAAAGTGTCAGTATTTGAGTTACGAATGGGAACTCTCTTATAAATTGGGACTTTCAGTGAGACCGATGGAATCAGGATATGATGGGACTGGGTTTGAATAGGTGAATTTTCTACGATGGTACTGGCTAAGGTCTGGAGTCGGTCCACTCAGCTGGCCCATTGCTCCTCCGGGATGGGCTGAATGCAGAGAACCAGCTTTACTACATCGTACGATTGTACGTGATGAAGATAAAGATTCTTCTCCTGCTTCTAAATCCTGCACACTGGACCTTTAATCGAACAACGTACTGATAGGGCAAACTCAGAAGGGCACTAAAAAATGGAGGGTTAATTAAAGTTGTGTTACTGGAGTAGCTTCAGTCGGGTCACTAGAAAGACAGTGACACTGGGGGGCTAAGATAGCAAAATGTGCAAATTGCAAAGAGCGAGGCATAAAACGAGCCATCTGCCGGCTCTGGATCACAGGTAGAAATGGTTTTAACTTCACAACATAAAAGCTCCTGTCAGGCGGAGTAGTGAGGGAGCCATGTAAGGACATCGAATGTTGAAAAGACGGTTTTGATTTGAATTATTAGAGTTCGCTTGAACCCAACAGCTGCAGACTGCACAGATAAAAAGACCAAATATTTCCAGTTTCATATCGTGTTGGCAGACGTAATTATGGTGACTTCGGTGTTCCAATTCAAAAGGTCATTATAACACAATACCTCGGGTCATACAGTAATGTCCAAGCCACTTCCTCTGACCTCACCTGGACTTCCTCACTGGTGTGCTCATCCTGTCACCCCATGCTGATTCTTCCATTCCCAGCCCGAATGTCTCCACTCAAGTTATGTGCAGCCTGACCGTGTTTTTTTTTTTTTTTCACCTGCTGCACTAATTAAATCCATTTTTTTTAATTTTTTTTTTTATTTACTCCCTTCAGAGATGCTTCACTGGGCTCAACATTAACTGGTGTCTGCTGAGCTGAACTGAACCGAAAACAACAAGTATGTTTTCATTTTGATTAAAGTCAAACGGGCCTTTTTTCTCACTGTTGTGCTAACAGAGACATGACATGATCAGACATGATTCCTAAAAGATATTAAAGTGCCGTGAACTGGGGGGAGCTGATGGGAAGGCAACGGACGAGCACCAGCTAGAAATTAAAACTAGCTAACACTTTCCCCGACTGATGACAAGAACAGATATGCCGTTTTATTCTTTTTAGCATGTTGCCGACATTATTCTGGAAAACAAATCTACACTTGCCTCAAATTACTTTCCTATCATGCCGTTTCTCGAGTATATACCTACGAAATTACACCACCAGTATCCCTCAGAGGACTTTATTTGTCACAACTGAGTGTAAGCCGGCACACTGTTGACATAATTGCTGCCGTGCGAGATGAAGAAAATGAAGGAATGAAAGCCGTATGCTCTTGTCAGTTACAACAAAGACTTTTAACGTTTGATAAACAGCAGTATCGCATCGATGGGTGAACATCACTCCACGCTGATGTACTGTATCATCCCTCACGTGTGTGCGACACTGTCAATAATGTTTCCTGTAGTCATGCAGGGCGCTGCGTTCTCCGGATCACAGGAATCATCCGCCGCCGCGTCTTTAATCTGCTCGACAAAACTGGGTGACACCTTTCGAGATATTTTTGAACACTTGGAACATTAAGAGCACGCATGCTGATCGACTTCCTGCGTGAGTCACTGCTGTAAGAGAGGAAATAAGAAGGGCTAAGGAAAGCATTAGGAGGTGGTTAGGAGTGTGAGAGAATGAAGGAGTACATACTGTAGGGTACACATTCATATTGGACCTCCAGGTATTTGTAGGTTCCCGGGCAGGGGTCGGGAAACACATCTGGTCCAGCCACAACAGCACACTGGGTCCGGTTATTACATCTGAAAACAGAGGAAAGATCATCAGACAATCTTGTTCTTCTGAATGGCCACTTTGCACAGCGGCACATTAGTCAGATGTTTAGTGTGTAGTTAATGAGGTTGAAAGTATTTAATTGTGTAGAGGAGATTATGACGATTATGAAGCCCCACTGGTGATGAATCATCAAGTCTCTCTCCTTAAAAAATATACGAAGTGGGTATTTTTATATCTGGCCACTTTAAAGGGGCACTCTGTCACTTTTAAACATTAGATTAAGTTTAATCGCAGTCGGAAATATGAGTCATCTTATGAAAATAGATGTAAAACGTTGTCTGCGTCACTGGGTTTAAAGTCGACACATTTACAACAGGAAGGCTGTATTACAAAATGGGATTGTGAGATTTGTCAGACACCGGCGCTCAACAGGCCAGGAGGGGTCTTCCGACAGCCGCTGTGACATTGCGTTATGTAAAGTGAAGGATTTAGTGGATAATATCAGTGAAAAGAAAAGAAAAAGCCTGGACACTTCGGCATTTGCGGTTTTAATTTTGATCATATATGAACATAAATCTTGTGAATCCTGCAACTTTACTACAACGTTTTAAGAATAATCTGAATTTCAGCTGAATGATATCTCTTTGGTCAGGGTTACACTATTCATTTCGCTGCCATTTTGTATTGAAAAGTTGTCATTCAATCTGACTGGTTAAGAGGAAGTGTTCTGTTTAAATAACACAGCCTAGCCACTGGTTGGAGTATTGAATGGGCATCTGTATTTTTCATGTGTAATCTTTCTACATAAGAGTAAATATCATATTTATCATAAGCCGTTGCTTTAGATTGTAGACATTATAGTTATGGCGTCACATGGCTAAATAACTAACGGCATAGCGTAAGGAATCAGGCAACAGTCTCACACACTACCCTTGATTAAGTCAGGGGAGTTCAAACATTAAGGCAATGAAAAAAAATGATATATTGGAGCACAGTTATGTAACGTTTCTAATCTTGAGGGATTGCGACGTTCGCTCTTCTTTTTAGGGTCAGGAAGCACTGTCACGGCAAAATTCATTTCTGTTGAGGAGCGGAGTTGGACGTCACGGACCTACAACCAGGCTTTAAACCACGCGCAGGTTATATCGTTACCACCACATGATGGATGGTAGCTGTGGTGGCGGAGGGGAGGCGGGGTAGACCCAATCAACTGAGTGCGAAATCATCTCCAACGCGAAATGTAGGTCTTCATTAAAAAACACAATTATGGCTGCCGGTGGTGCTCTCATGTGTCATTTTGTTTTTGGCAGTCATCAATCAAAGCCCCACTTCATATGCACGGAGAGCCTCTCGCCACACATAATAGCAACACTTATCCCACAACGTTAACTCTTAAGTGTTCTGACAGGTATTGATCTGTCCGTGCTCTGCATCCGTTCGGCAAAATGCAACGCGGGAAATAAAGGGCGGTCCGGTTTCTGTTTGAGCGCCCGCTATGTGTGTGATCCTCATGAGCCGCGCAGGATCGCCGCCCGTCAAAATCTATACTCATTTATGGCCTACCATTATCTGGCAATATATGGAAAGGTATTTATTCCCCAGCGTGGCCGTTCACAGTGTAAGTCCTGTGAAGGTCAAGGCGGGGTCTGACACAATGATTCATATGCCACAATTAAAGGATTCTCTACACCTTAATTAACATTGATTGGCTGCCGACTGATCAATCGAACCAGTGAGGGACAAGCAAAAAGGGGCCCATCTCATTTCAAGCCAACCCAGTAATGAGATATGGTCTGCCGAGTCTCTCCCATTCGAGCTTTATGGGTTCATGAACCCAGCGCCCGCCCTCCCCCATCACCCTCTGCCACTCACTCACTCACTCACTCAGCTGTCTGCGGCCTGTCCCTGCACATGAAGAGTTAATTCCCAGGCTGTAAATGCCAGTCAAATAAATAAGGGGTCAAGCCTGCGAAACTGAGAAACAATTATAGAGGCAGGCTCCTCATCTCTACACCCTTCCTCCTTACTACCATTTCTGGTTTAGCTTCGACACCCAGGGAGGGGTTGTAGCCTAATCAGTGGGTGAGAACACAAGTTAAGATTAAGTGTCACATAGAGTTAGGAGTGAGATGGATAGAAGAGATGTAACAAGCTAGAGGTCGGAGCAGAGACACACACTCGTGCATGAATGGACATGCACTTGTGCCCAACATACAGTTTTCTTTTTTCAAGCACCGTAAGATTAAATCGTCGGCTTGTTTCGTGGGCGGACGACGTGATGTGTTTGATTCAATAATGCTGCCCTGCGGGTCAAACAAGGACCAAATCTGGAAGTTTAATCACGGTTTGTAATAACTTCCTCTTGAGGGATTAACCATCATAATGTGTATTTAACGTGGATTGCAGACTTAATCCCAGCCTTACCATTTATCTTGACCCATATACAAAAATCCCTTTTATCACTGCTGGTGCTGTGCATGTTTTTTTTTTGTTGTTTTTACCTCCACAAACACAAATACTCCCCTGCTCAGTTTTTTTCCAGCAGCATCCAGGAGAAGAACCCCCATCTCGAAAGGGGATAAAATAAGGTGGAGGAATAATTACAATTAAATGTATCAAGCACAAATCAATGGCAGAGTGGGAGGGCGATCGATAGCGGGAGAAGCTGCCCACGCCACGTGCCACAAAGACTTCACAATTACCAATTAGAGGGGTAATTAGGATTTCATCAGACACTTGGCTCTGATGGAGCCCTTTGAACTAACAGGGAGAGAGAGGGAAATGGATTCACTCTGAGTGATGTATTCAAATATGTATAGAAATATGTGCTTTGCATATTCACTACAGAAGGTAGAAGACAGCAGGTGGTTGGAGGCAGCCTGAGCGCTCTAATTGGTGCCTTGCTGGAAGCTCAGCTTCTCATGGCAAATGGTAAACAAAAGGTTGAAATGTCGTCTTTGAAGCACATACTACGGTAACAGATCATGTTTTAGGTGTTATCAGCTCTCCACGGGACACATAAAGACAGATTAGATCTGGATTTAAACCTCTATCAGGGCAAAGATTCTAAAAGAGGACACAAAACTCAAGGCTGCAATTTGGCCACCAACCGCCCCTTTTTATCCACATTCCCGCTTTTCCCCCCCTTATAGCTTTATTCCTCCTGTTCCCTCGTCTGCTGTTTGTTATAACTGGCAGATTAGAGCTCAGACTGCCAGCTGACGAGGGGAGATGTGGCACAAAGCACAAGAGCCCTATGTAAGCAAGAACTGTAATGACTGTAATCGCCGGCTGATCCTGCCGCTGCCTCTGATGTAAGAGCGGGCTGAGTCCCCTCCAGTCCACTGACCACTGACATAGGACCAAAATAAATAAATAAACAAATCAATAAACGGGTGACTAAATGAGTCAATGAAAGAAGGAGAAAGAAAAAAAAAGAAACTAACCAGTCGTCTAAGGCAAAGGCGATGCAGCTGCTGACAAATCCAGACAGAGATTATGTCCATATTGGAGAGCAATAAAGGAGAAGTGGTGTGCACCACTGTTCCCTTTCAGAGCTAAAGTGATTTATATCGAATGGAAAATACCAACCAAGTGAAAAAGGTACTGAACGGTAAGGCAGCGTTTTAAAACTTGAGGGGAAAAAAAAAAACTGAAAATGATGCAATGCTCGCTGTTGAGTGATTTTCCATAGGATTCATATCAAAGGTGTTTGCTTGAGGTGCATCAAATAAGAACGGAGATGGTTCAGCTGGCGTTCTGCATCGAGGGGAGGTCTCTCCGTGGAGTTCTTCCGCAGTTGGTGTATGTTTGATGAAAACGTTCCTGTCAGGGAGCGCAAACTCTCCCATTTGCTTTCAGTTAAAAAGAGCAAACACGTCCAGAGTGCCCCGCCTCCAAGAGGCTCTCTCAAACACACACACACACACACACACACACACACACTGGTATTGGTTTGTGTGTTAAGATGAGAAAAAGATGCACATGGTGCTTTAGGGACTTGGGGTGTGTGTGTGCAAAGACAGAGTGCATGTTGTCTGATTCATGTGTACACTGCAGTGTCTGTCTCTGTGTGTGTGTGTGTGTGTGTGTGTGTGGCAGGCTGTGTACACACTTGTGAGGGTTTGTGTTTGTAAGACCAGAAGGGAGGGGAGCCGGTGTGTGGGGGGGGGGGGGA
>OMLP01013435.1:0-18588 GCA_900302685.1 Spondyliosoma cantharus | reverse complement strand
CTCTCTCTCTCTCTCTCTCTCTCTCTCCTTCACACACACACACACACACACACACACACACACACACACACACACACACACACACACCAAGGCCTGCCTTTAAGCACAGATTTTTCATTTCCAGTCACTGTCACCATGGTAACTTCCAATGTCCGACTTGGGCCAGTATGTGCTTCCAGCACTTTCCTTCTTCAAAGCCCTTTTTTCAAAGCCTAAAACCACATTGCTTCTTTAACGGTCACCCAGAGTGCTTAGCTTCTTGAAGGGGTGTTTGGCTGCTAATTACCTCGTGTGACAAAGGGACGCACAGGTGCCTTTAATAACAAACCACTCTATCTATACCAGCCACAAGGTTTAGCAATAAATAAACCCTTCTCCACAGCTGCTGTTTCATAATCCTTAAAGCGAAAGAACAGAATTAAATAGGCCAAACATGACCTTGCAGGATTTTACCCAGCCATTTCAAACCTGAGTGTTTTTGCTCACTTCAACCTTTTTCCACATTCAAAATGGCCACCTTCGTTCGACACAAAGAGGAGTGTCTTGGCAGAGCCGCCCGAGCGACAATCAAATATTCCTGTTTTGACCGATCGATGAACGCCACCCCTTGACCTTCCTCATTCACATCTCAATAATGAATGACGAGCGAGGGTTATGAGTAACCTCGGCGCTCTACACAGGAGGGGTCAGGCGTCGATAGCTCGGCAAGGGTCCAGGCGTGCATTGGCATGCAGCAAATCGCCGCAGGTCTTAAGGAATTGTCCTGAAAGAAGCACGGTTGGGATTAAAAGCTTGGGCTTGACTGAACTCTCCTGTCTCCTCTGTGTCAATATGCCCGAGGTACTGTCACTCACGACTTAAGTCTGAGAGGAAAGTAATTTACTTGCACAAGGGCGCTAATTCAGTACAAGGTGTATCAATTTTGTTGATGGTAGGATGGCAGCAGCGGCAAAACACGACTTGGGCACATTACAATGTGTTGAATTTGCAAATACATTTTGAAAGGCTGACGTTAATTATAAACCTGTAGAGGCTGTTCACTAATGATTCTTTTCATTATCAATTATTTTAAATTAATCAAATAACTGTTCCGTGCTTGATGAAACTGAGAGAACTGCAAACTGACTTTTTTTTTTATTCTTAAGGAATCGTCACACTTTTCTCTTCTGTAATTTCTACTTAGATGCTTGGCTTTTATTTCAGTATTGATGTTGTAGAAAATGATAACTTCGAGAAGTCTAAGTCAGTCTCGATCCGACAATATGTTTGTCATGTCTGTCTGTTCACAGCTATGACTCAGAGAAAAGCGATGGAAATTGGATGTGAATCGCGGCTCACAGCTCCTGTTTTTTTTTCTGACAAAATCTCCAAAACCAAAAGACATTTAATTAACAAAGACACACACAAAAAAAGAACAAAGCAAATCTTCAAATCTGAGCTGGAACCAGCAGAAGTAGTCGCCATTTTGGCTTGAAAACAACAACGTAATGGACTCGTTAAATGAATCCCCCCACAGTCGATTTTCTGTTTTTTGTTTTTTTTTTCTGTAAAAATGTGTGCAATCATTACAGGGTCTTTACCTCAGCAACATCTACTCTACAGCTTTAATTCAGAAGCCAGGCTTCACGAACATGCTGTGATTGTGTCGGATTTCTTCAGAGCTTGTTTTTGACAGACCAGGAGAGCAAGTGAGGTGAAAAAGGAAGGAACAAGAAGTACAAAGACTGATATAGTGCTGGCCCCTTCCTGGACTGGTAGAGGTGACAAGGCGTTCCTTGTATTTCACCCACGCAGCACCGCTGTCCCATTGAATTTGTCAAGGGAAGCCAAGACATTTAGCTGTCTTTTAACTTCTCTTCCATACCAACAGGTCTCCTGAGATACAGCCTGGGGAGGAGAGGAGTCGCATTCTGGTGGAAAACAAAGTCTAGAGTGTGTCATCCTGTCTGTTTGTTTCTGCTCGGCTTGCTTCCCAACTACGGTATGTATTTGGTGTCGACGTCTGTCTGCAGCAGAAGATTTATTGCAAAACACTTTGAAAAATGACAGATTTTTGGAGCGCACTTTGTTGTGCTGTTGTACCGAACAGAAAATGTGTTATCCTCACCTAATTCCATCATTTATGGTATCTGTTATGACAAGAGGCCCGTCTCAAAAAAGCAGGATTAGTGGGAAGGCAGGCTAACCCTGACTGTTTCTGACAAAGACGCGTCAAGTTCAAACTGAGCTCTGTTGCCATGGTTTCTAATGCCCCCACACCGAACCTCCAAGTGGCTGCTTTTGTCCAGGCTCGTAGATAAATACGTAGAAAAAGACCAAGCCCACTGAGCCTCACTTCTACGGTTCTCCAGCAGGGACAAAAATACTGCATTCATGGAAGGACAGAGGAGCCGAGAGTGACGTATTTCCTGCTATTTGACATAAATGACACAATATTTGGAGAATTCTTGTAGATCTTCAAACTGTACTTTTAAATTCTAATATTGCTCTTCACCTCTTAAGTAAAGAGCAGGGCTTTAGGTCACTACATTTAATATTCCTGCTTTTAATATTTAAACATTGTATTGTTTTCACCCTTTTTTATGTCTCAACTTTGCAGCATTTTATTATTTTATGCTGCAGCAGCAACCTAATTTCCCAACTGGAGTCAACACTTCCATCATATCTTTTATTAAATATACTGCTGTCAAGCGATTGGCTGTCTGCACAGCCCTAACCCTCTTTCATGTGAACTTGCATCATGAGAAAAGGCCCCAGACGCAGCGGAGAAGGATGTAATTGGAGTACTTTCTTGAAATGCTTCAGAGGAATGTTACTAAATAATGAGACAACAGTGGAAGGTCAAAGGTGGACGAGACACTGGCGAAACTTGTAACGTCTAAATAAATAGACCATGACCGAGCCCATAAGAGAGGATAAGAGACATCCTTGCAAAGGCAAAGGCAAATTCAAATTCTGATCTTGCAACTAATCAAACACCGACAGATGTCCAAGCTGCGAGTCAACAGCGTTGTAAACAACAATTCAACTTTTCAAGGTGACGTGAGAAACTTGATTGTGCGGTGACACTATCAGCAGGAGAAAAAGGGAGAGAGGGTGCAGTGCAGCCTCAGATGAACCGTCTTTTTTATCTCAGCTGCATTCCCCTCTACTATTCTCCAACTTGTGAAAACAGTCGCAGTTTCCCTCCTTCCGTCCCAAACTTTCTGAGCGAGTCCTTGAACCTCTTTGCTCCTCTGACACAAATACAGATTAAAGCCACAGTTTTAGATTCTTTAACCGTTTTCAAGTTGTTTTATAGTCAAGTCCTCTGAGTAAAAGAAGGCAGATAAAGGATTTTCCACTAGTGAATTGATGGACCAAAATTGCTTCCTTCCATCTATCATATATTACAGACAAAAATCAAGTAATTTTATGACTCTTCCGGGGCTCGCCAGAACGCAAAAATGGAGATACTTACAAGGCTTCGAAAATATAACTTGATTACTTTCCTTGGGGTTTGTAGAGTAGCCTCAAACTGCTTGAACAAATTGTAATTTGAAGGATTACATTATATGAGAATACCTTGATTGAAGGCAGGTCATATGAAAATAGCAGCTATAAACCCTTCGGTGCAACTGCATTTTTTTCTTTTTTTCTTTTTTGTTGCAGCGGTGATAAGGTACACACACGCCTCAATGAGCATGTACATGAAAAAATTAGGCCCATGTCAGCACCCACAAAAGCCCCCCTCGAGCTTTATAAGCACCACTTTTCAACATGCTCTCAGCAAACGGCGAGAGGGCGGGGCTCGACGCCACACTCCTTTATGGGGATAGCATTTCTCTGCGGCGGCGACAAGCACTTCACTCAAAAACAGACTATAGCGAGGAACAACCACGGTCCAGTGGCTGAGGAGGCCATTGATGGAATTAAGGCTCATGAATAAGAATGCAGCGCGGGGCGAGTGAGAGCTCTCCCACTGTGTAATATTGACATGCTCCCCAGTCGGAAAATAGCCTGGCATAATTAGCTTTCAAAAGAGGCCAAAAAAAGGAGAGGCCACTCTAGACACAGACGAAGCCCTCGACAGGATGTGTGAGGCACTGAAGATGGGCGAGCGGCGGGGCGAGGCGGTGGAGGACAATCAAAGGCAGTTCTTTGCTGCAGAATTTATGGGGGTCAACTGATTTGCAAATGGGTTTGTTGAAGATCTTTGTGAAAATTACACTGGTATAATTATGATACGAGAAGCAATGACGCTTGAAATAGTTGAGTTTCATCAGAAAAAAAAATAAAAAAAATCGAGATCATGTGATTCGGTGGAACGCTGGAGAACTGCGACCAAATGAACCTTGAGATGAGACTGTTTTGCTGTTAACAGCGTGGATGAGAATCAGTGGAGAAAAAATGGGAATTTGATCTACATTTTCAGGACAACTAGGCAAATTGCACCTGCTGATGAAGATCACGTGTTACAATCAAAAGCTCTGACACAGAACAGCTAATAAATTGACCGTGAAGTGGAATAATCTGTGGTTAAATGCTTAAAACATTTGGAAATATAAGAGAACAGCGTGCTCAAATTCACATTACTGATTTAGAAAACCTTATTCCCCGGGGTCTCAGAATTTTGCAACATAAAAACAAGCTGACGGGCCAGAAAAGGTCGAGGAGTGTTGGCTACGACAACAGGTTTATTTTGAGACTGAACATAGAAGATTGCTGCCAAACACTGCTTTTAAATATTATTGAAACTTATTTTTTCCAAGATAAAAACAAGAGAAAGTTTTATTTTCATTTTAGGCATCATTTTAGAGTACTGGGAAGAGTTCCAGACTTGACACTTGGTCTTGAGTCAGGCTTAAGAAACTAAATCTTTGGATTTATTTGTTTATATACTCCCTAAAACTTGAGATTAGACAATAGTATGAAAAGGCTTCAACTTAAGTGAAACTTGCTTTGCACAGACTTAAGACCCAGGACCTGACCCACAAAAAAAAATAAAAAATCTGGCAGTAGGTTGTGAGAGGCTCCAGTGTTTCTACAACAGTTTCATAGACTAAAATAAAGAAAGGAAAGGTAAGCAGTATCTCTAAATGCCTTTAAATGAGGACACCCTTGATGATAAATTGCCGACTAGCCTGATGCCGCTTATTAGAACAATTTAGACCACGTCAGTCACTCGAGGCCAAACCAAATGCATTTACTGTCATGAAATCTAAATGCATTGGAAGTCTCAAATAGCCAACAGTGTCCCTAAAGATACCTGCCCACTAAGTATTTCTATATGGATTACTGGATACTTATAGAGTTCAAGTGGTACAAACTCAATGAATATTCAGCTGCTTGGGCTTGATCAAAGTGAATTATGCAACTGCGCTATGAAACATTGATTACGAGAGTGTCATCAGTTTTAAAGCTTAAAGATTGATGCATTATGTTTTGGGGTTTTTTTTTCCGCTGCATATTAACTACGCAGGTGCGTCCGGCAGCTGAGGATCAAACGGAGGCATAATTGCACCGTTTTAATTAGTTAGGATTTAAAGTTTCAGGCTCAGCCAAAAGTGCCCCTTTCCATTGAGCAGAAACACACAAGCACCGCGATTGCATTTATCACAAAAGCAACAATTTTAAAATTTACATCAAACATAAACCCAGAGACATACTTGTGGAGAAACGGAGAGCAGTGACCGTGGGTGAACGAGACCGGGCTAGTAAAAACGGTCCTCTGTGAGGCGCTAACTTGTGTGTGGCCATTGGAGAGTCACGAAGGAAACAAGGTGAAACCGCTCCTTGTCTCGCTCTCTTGATTTCCAAGGTTAGAGGGCATGTGGCCTGAATGTAGATCCCACTCCTCGGCGCCCTCGCGAGTCTCCCAGCGCACGGAGAATTTGGATTTTGTGGCGACTCATTCATGCCCAGCGTAAAACCCATTACGAAAAAAGGGGTTGACGTGACAAAGACACGAAGAAAAAGGGAAACATTAAAGTGAAATGAATCAAACGGAGACATTGGGGAGAGGAGCGCTGAGGAGGGCAAAAGGGATTAGGAGTCGAATGGTAATTGAGAGGACGGGGGAAGAGACAGAGAGAGGGGACGATAGCAGGATTAAGAGAGGTAGACAGTGCCCTGCGATGCTGGGCTGAGCAACGGCCGTTTCAGGGGGAGTGATGAGTCGCTTTCAAGCGATGCTCAACGTCAACCAACCTAGATGACACACATCACCCCAAACAACACGACGACAAACACAAAGAGCAACCGCACATTAACCATGACAAACGCTGGAAATCGAGAGTTGTTCTACAACAGCGAAATACTCGAAAGCCGTGGCCTCTTTTTGTGAGACTAAAGACTTTGACTCTTGAAAGCGTAACAAAGAGCTGCCAAGTGCTTAGAAATGACTCAGTGCCCTAACATCAGTAGCGAATGATGGAGACTAATCGAAATGACAAAAACAACAAAACAAACACAATCAAAGAAAAGCATGACTCATCACAAGGTCACTACATTACAAAAAACAAGATCTAATTGATCATTTCATACTGGAAATGTGACAGCGGTCCACTGAGGCCACACTGGTTGGGGAGTTGGTTCAATGACATTTAAAAGTCATTGACACCAAAGCCCAGGTGAGTCTCACCTCAGGTTCACTGGCTCGGGAAGCGGATGCATGTTGGGAAGATCATTTGATTGTCTGGGAGGTCGAGAGTGGCGAGGTGCGACTCAACAACACCACAGGCAGGTAATGTGCCTTTGTGTTCGCAGAGATACTTAAGGTTTAATTTGGCAACCCAATCATCCCCAGCTGCGGCTCTGTCGTAAAATTAAATGAATTATGTATCACATTATTTTGATGTTTGCCTTTGTTTCACTTAAGTGATTAATAAGGTTGAATTCAATTAGATATGCTTACTTTTATATGCGACGATAACGCCACTGCTGCCAAAACCAGAAGACTGAAGCGGTTTGTTTAAGCTGTTTATATGATTGCACAAACAGACAATTCCGCACAATAATCCTGTTTACATGGCCATCCACAGAGAGCTGTTGATGTTTGTGTTTTTTCTCCTCAAAAAGATAAATTGTCTGCTCACCCCTATCATATTTCATCAAAAGTATTCCGATCATAACTCCCCCTGCATGGCATTATAGTGCTGCTTAAAATGCATTTCAGCAATTATAAATGCAAGGATAGTTTTGCCAGACAAGTTGAAAGGAAGGTGGTGACTCACACAGCTGTGGCCCGTGGGTTTTTTTGGATGAGAATACGGAGAGGAGACTGGTGGGAACAAACAGCCTCCAGATCATTCAGCAACGTGGAGGAAAAAGAGAGGAACTTTTAAATTGACTTAAGAGAGTTTTCACTTTGAACCGTATGTCCACTGATGCGTCCCACAGGAAGTCGTCCTCTCCTTAAGCCGATCGTTTGTTATGCTTAAAATGCGAGAGTGCCGAGTTGGACAGGTGGCACAGAATGATTAACGGGCGGTTATTCTGCAGCAGTGCGGTGTCGGCTGCATCTGACTGAATGTTACCGTCGGAGAAAACTGAATCAGAATCTAAATGACGTAAAAATGTGTTTGTAAAGGTCCACAGAGAAAATGCTCAGGCCTGTGGCAGCCGACCAATCAGAGAAAAGTGGGCTTTTAGTTGACTTAAAGAGACAGGCTATTAAAAACAGAGCATTCAGACAGAGGATGAATAGTGGTGATGCAGCAATGGAGGGTCTGAGAAAACAAATATGTTTTAACAACATGAAAGCAGTCTGACATTTTCTTGTTGCAACCCAACAAAATACAAAATATGAACCTGCTAATTAGCATAATATTGGATTTTAATGTTGATCTAATTGTGACTACATGTCAGAAAAAATGTCAGATATATTAAATAAATGATTTAAGCAAAAGGTCAACACCTCACCATCTTTGCATAGAACTTACTTGAATTGTACTTCAACTTTTCCACCGAGCTGCCCAGAGCACCAAACTGCAAAGGAATATTCTTTACATAAGTAGGTACTGTACACTGGATATGAAATCACCTTAAAGATTTACCTAAGTTTGTTTGCAGTCTTTCACGCTGTCGATATTTCTTATGATAACTTTATGCTGTTAGATCCTCAATTAATACACTGTATCTCCACGATTGCAGATGTTAAGCTGCAGGAAAGCCATCCGAGGGAACCTTGGTAAAAAAAAATGGTCGGCTGAAGGGATGAAAGAGCTACGAGACGTTTCGGAACTCATTCCAATAATGAGCCGTGAATCCGCATGAAAGGATGTTGTTTTTTTATCTTGAAGGAGAGATGATGAATAGCCAGGAAAGTTAATAAAGGTCAGAAGAAGTTGCATACCCTCTCTATGTTGGAGAGAGAGAAAAAAAAATGGATCCAGCGCTTCGGGGCAGAAGATAGAGCAGTAGACATCAAATGTTTATGTTGCCAACTCCCACCTGCCAATTAAAAAAAAAAAAAAAGACGAAGAAGTAGAAAACTAGAAGAACAAGGATGAAAGACTATGGAGCGCAGAGAAGGGCAAATATCAGATAGAGGGAAGGGAAAAAGCCTTGTGCACTCCCTGCTCTCTGACTAACCACCTGCTCCTGTCTGAATTAGCCCTTTCTTTACTGTTTGCACTCACCCAAGTGAAACTCACTCCCCTAGCTGACAAATGGACTGATCCTAAACCCATGTTTAGTGAGCCACTACTGTGACGGCTATTAATCTGACACCAATGACCAGAGCGAGGCTTCCTGAGGGTAATATTAAAAGGGGCACAGAATAACATTTCTTGCGAGAACTCCCAAACTTCTGGATTCTTTGGCAAAGAGCTCAACTTATAGGGCCATAACAAAGTCTATGGGGCATTCAGCTCAGGAATCCAAAAATGGACTGCATTACGGTCGATTCAAACCACTGGCCTGGTCAGAGTCAATCCGCTCTTCTTTTATCTCTATTTCCTGAGAGGTCCCATCCCGTCCGTACATGGGAGCTGTCCTTAAACATTTCCCATTTGCCAACTCAGGCTTCCTTTCTCGTCTAATCACCACAGAGGTTTGCGTGGCCTCGTCTGGAGACCCGGGCTGACCGGATAGGCTGCCAGCTCGAAATTTACAGCGACTAATTGGCCAAAATTGAATGCGGCAGGTTCTTATCAGAGAGGATTGGAGCAGGGTTGGAGGCAAAACGCACTGAAAAATGAGACGGGATAATGAATGTCAGGTGATGTCATCCAACGCGGGGACAGAATAGAGCGAGGAGGAAACAAACCTCTTTGATTTAAAAAGTCTAAACAGAGAGGGTGACGTGAGGGCAGGAGGCAAACGTGCAGAGGGTAGGCGGTTTAAAATCCAACGTTAATCCAGAGAATTTGGAAAATGTGTTTATTACTTTGCAAGTTTGCTTTACAGCGAGCGGAGGTCTTTATCTTCTCTTTCTGTCAGAGAGCTTTTATTAATACCCTTTTGCATATTAACGCTGGCTGCAAAAACCACCCACCATTCTCTATTTGTTCATACTATTACAACAGGCAGTTGTCCCCCCGCTGCGCTCGTCGGTCATGTTTTTGTTCTGTAATTGTCAGGTGCTCAACACATAATTGTATCATGGAAAAACAGACTCCGACCAAGAGTAAGCAAGACAAACTAATGAAACGAACGGAGAATGGATGGTAGGAAAAAAAAAAAACTGCTGGGTGATTGATGGACAACATGCACGCGCTATAATCTACTATGCTGTTAAGCGAATGGTTTCAGCACATTGTTCATACATATGTTTATCCTTGCCTATTGTATTTCTTGGTTGGGTGCCCAGTTGGAATCCTTTTCCTTAAAGTAGCATCATTGGTGGATCATTCCATATAATAAAGTACTATAGAGTGTCTTACTGCTATCTGCCTCATGGAACCTTTAATATGAAGCAGACCCTGTGTGATATTTGCACTTCAAACATTGCAGTCGTGAATTAATTTGTCTGAAATCTCTTTGTTTGCAGAGTTAAATGTTTATGCAAACCTTGACTTTAACAAGGAGCCACGCATGAACAACGACGGGACTCCTCTCACGTGTGCCCAGCATGATAAGGTCTCTCTTGATGCCAATGGCAGCTTGTATTAAAGACTATATGAAGGCTACCCTAAGAATACGCATGATGCTAGCTTTCTGTAATGCATTATGAGCAGTTACAGTAATATATTCCTCCATATTAACATAGGGTATGCATGTGTTTATTAAAGCATGGCCTATAACTTCTTTAGGTCTCTGTGTGACTGAAATGAGCTTAATGATGAAGCTTAATCCTCCGAGGGCTCTGATCTTCAGAGTTCTGCGGGATAAAATAAAAGAGTTACAAAAAGAGATTATTGTCTTGTTATGTCATTATAGGCTAATTTATAGACGGTATAGTTCTATTGTGTTTCATATGACCGAGCCTACAATCACAATGTATCAGACTTTGATCTTTTGTCTGCCTGCTCATCCCTGTGTCCAAGGCCATTTGCTTATTCAAAAAGATCTAGGCTATTGTTCTATAAAGGCTACTTTGGCAATTACTTTACGCAAAAAACAGTAATATTGAAAGAAAGAAAAGGCTGCAAAAAACAGTTTGGAATTGCAATTTAGAATTACACGTCCAAAAAGCTGTGGAACAACTGAGCCACTGAACCGCAAAATACACCTCATCCTTCCATTTCCCATAATGCAACTTGATAGAATCTTTCATGAGATGCACGCTGTCTGTTGATTGCGCCTTTAATGACACGATGCCCCTATAATTGACATTTTTTTTTGTCTTTGATAATAAATAAAGCTCATCTTTAAGGGCAACCGGTGTTTTAAATGAGAATATGCGAACAGCTAAATTATTTTTATGGTGACCTTCTATGAAGCAATTACTCATTTCTGATGAAACACTGTGATATCGTCTCTGTTCTTCCCCCCAACGAAGCAGCCATTTTGAAAATGCCAAGGTAAAAATGATGTTTAGGCACATTTAGGCACTATATAATGCTCCACCACAACCAGACCGGGGATATGCGAGTATGAAGCAGGTGGTCACGCTCTACAACAAGCCTCAGAGCTGAGGGCACGTCAGGACAGTCAGGCGTGTGTTTGTGTTTTAAGTTGTTTAGAATTACATCACGTTTGCAATTGACATGTTCATTCGTATATCAGGACTGCTGACAATTTGCAGTATTCTTTCCTTTGTTGCTTTAATAATAATGCTTCTTGCTCAACTTTTGACATTAAACCACACAAATTCTAAGTTAATAGTATTTCGTAAATGACATTATATATATGTACGTCTTAACCTCCCCATGACCGTCGAGACTTAGTAGTTTTTGGCAGCAGGCAATGCACGGACGTCAGATTTTGTTTTCTTCCCCGGAAACCCCATGACATCCTGATGTTAGATGAGGGGATTTAAATGAAGATGGGCAAAAAAAAAAAAAAAAAACCTGAGGGGATTCTTTAGTTAATCCTCCTCTCCTGCTAAAACAAATATCTCATCAAATCCTTCAACTCTGAAATAAGGTCAAAAGCCAAGGATAATGAGAACTGGAACGTATGGGCAAGAGCATCAGCAAAGGAGGAAGGATCCTCCCATCTGCTTCCCTCTTCTTATCCCTCAATCACTCTTGTCCCCTCTGTCAGCACATGTTTTCATCCGTCGGGGGAGGAGCCATTCGTCTCATGCATTCCAACCGGAGCGTTGTGAAGTAAATAATGGCCTGGAAGCATTTATTTCCGGCATAAGCGTCATTAACAGGGGGGTTTGTCAAATGTCAACTGTCACGAGGCCAGCAGGTTCAGATCACAGGTTGCGCTAATTTAGTTTTATCTTCCTCAAGAGACTCATCAAGCTGTGATATCTATTAACCTTCATCGTAAGTGTCATGCCCATTATCACAAAATGCTGGTATACAAAATGATGTTTTGTTCCTTGAAATGACAAGCGTGATGACACTGCAGTGGAAAGAATTTTTAGAAAGGAAATTAAAGTGATACAGAACAGCAGCGTCAGGGCCGACAGGGACAAGGATGTCTGTGTGTGTGTGTGTGTGTGTGTGTGGGTGTGGGTGTGTGCGTGTGTGTTTTGGTGTTGTGTTGGGTGGGATGGGCTGGTTTGCTCCGTCCTGACCTGCTTTTCTCCTTCAGGGGTCATGCACAGGCCTGCCACAATGCTATCAGCTGTCCCTTAAGGTGTCTGCTGAGCTCTACCGAGATATAAGGTGATATATAGCTTTGATATAGCCTGTAATTACTGGCCGTGAAGGCCACACCGCCTTGGGGAAAGGAAAAGGGGAACACAAAAAAGGGAGGAGAAAGACACCGAGGCTCTGATGAGAAAAGGGTCACTGTTGTTTGATAGCACAAGTGCCCGGCCTCTCCAGCGATTTCACTCAATGGGAAATGGCACTAGATCTATACAAGTTTTTTTGGAGAGAGGTAGACTCAAACAGACGCCTCGGCGCCCAAACAATGAGCTCCAAAAATATCCCGCCGGGGAATAGCAACGATTTGCAAAAATCACAGGCTGCAGTGTGCGTGCGCAGGCAAATGCAAATGGCCTCAAATTGTGCTAAATTAATCCTCGGTAGCATGCTGCAATTACAGCATCATTAGCCTCCGTCGTGCTTGCAATGCGACACCACCTATAGGTGACATGTTTACCCAGAGGCTGGGGATTCAGCACTGCCATGATGTTCACAGCACAAAGGGAGCAATAGCTAATGAAAGAGGGCCATTCATTTCATCCTGTCACAGCGTGGTGCGAGACAACCTTCATTTTGAGATGCATTACAGCACTCACAAGCTCAGCGGCGTGATATCACTCAGGTACAGGGTGCTATTAGCTCTCGCTTAGAAGACTGTAATGGAACCAAACACCTTGCCGAAGTAGCCCAAGTATACAGCTTTATAAGGGTGCTAAACTGGAAAAGGTAGCACTTGGGTTTGATAGCTGAATACCAATGGAAAGCTCTTAGAGGCTGGGGGAGCAGAGGGATTGAGCCGCCTAAATGTATATTGACAGCTTGCGAGAGCTGGTGACATGGCCGGGCATTTGCCGGTGATGGATGTGAGCCTGGCACAGAGACTAAGCTGGCAGCAGTGTGGCTCATCTTCAGACGGGATGTGAATGCTAACTACCACGCTTGCCAGTCACCGCGACTTAACTGGTGCCAGCAGGAGAGGCAGGTGGTACACAGGCTAGGGGGGAAAGAAAGGGGGCCACAAGTCCCACAAGAGGAAATTACTATCAGTGCATTCACGAGCGTGTTAATTCGATTTTTAAGGTAATGCTCAGATTATTACACTTTAACCAGTTTGTCTTTGTTGAATTAAGATTGAAATTTGGGCAAACATAATCAGATTAGATAAATCGCCGGCGTGTTTGCCGACTCTGCTGTGTCCCGCATGTGTGCTTTTGGTTTTAGCAGTTGGAATACAAACGTGCTCTAATATTCCAGACTAACAGGACACGAACGTGCTAATGCTGATTAAATGAATCAAAAAAGAAGTAAGAAGGTGAGGTTACGTGACAAACCCATCGTCTTTAAATGGAAGACAACGCGTTTGTCCGGAACGGACGCCAACAAATGTCACGTCGTCCTGATTTCAATACTGGTTGGTGAGCGAAAATACAAATCCTGATTGATATCGCAATTGTAATCCGTTAAAACAATAGCAACACAGTTTCTTTTTTCACTGTCTCGTGCAGCCCAAATTATTAGCAATCTATTTGTTGTTTTTTATCAAGCTGTCAGAAGCATCTTGATTACCTTGTTTTGACTTGACGTCATAGTAAACCAGACGCAAAGCAGCATGTCTGGTCTGATGTGAACCGCAGATAAGTAAGAACAAAGCGCCAATCTCTGCTCTGCTTTTTAAACTTAAAGTGTTCATTTTTGCCCCAATCCTCTTAAAAAACAGATTTAACCTAAAGTGTCTATACACACACATGCGGTGGTGTAATTATGCAAATTCGCTGCCACAAAGAACAAAACACATCAATGAATCTGTCCGTTTACTGTCTCCCATTTGTTTTCTGCAGTCTGAAGCACATCCTTCCACACGTTCGCCCTGTAATCAAACATCTCATGGAAACCACCGATAATTGAGGAAATCGGGTTACTGCAAAACCCACTTAAATGCTTTAATCACACTATTACAGTGTTCGGCTTGTTTCCAGTGATCGGGTTATAGCGCAAATGTAAACATACTGCATGATCAATGATCAGGAGGGGGGGAGTACCAGTACAGACTGCTGATATTGACTCACAGACGATTAGGAAGTAGACAAGAAAAAGACAAAAAGACTATTTTCTGCGGTGATGCACGTGATAATAACTTAAAGATTGTGCCGGCGGTGGCTTATAGGCTGCAAATCCGATCAAAGCGAGCTAATTGTAAGTCAAAAAGGGAAAGCAACACTGTAAATCGAGCATGTGACACTACTTGCAGTTCATTCTATTTAGGCGTCACATTGCCACATTATCCCCGCTGAAATCATACTGTATGCATCTAGAGACCCAACATATCCAGTTAGCCCTGGGTGCCCCGTTGTCACCTGGGCCTTATCGCAAAGCCTTTGAAGAGGTTCTCTCTTCAGATTGCTTGTTTCTGTTTTGTTCTCGTTTTCTTTTTAACCCTAATGAGCTTAGCCGTAGGTTCCTAGCAACGGCGCTTGACAGCTCGACAATGAAATAGTCGGGGGTGGCGTTCGTTTGTTGTGCTAACCCTCCGCATGCTAATGTGCGGCTGTGTCGCGGCAGCCACAAATATCATTGAATCCTCTCGCCCCATCCCTACTTTGGCACCCTCCCTCGCCACCCACCCTCGATTCAAACCGCCTACACCTTTCATCCACTTAGCGACTTCCTCTCCCAAGACAAAGTGCTCTGGCTCTGAAATCGGGGTTGTGGTTACCTTTCAGCATAGCTGAAACGCCCCCAGTAGCGAAGAGATGCTAAAAAGACTCGCTTTTCCCCGGCACTTTATGGTAGTTTTGTGTTCTTGACAGTGGCAGGACCCGTTGATTCATTCCTGCAGGGATTTTTAGTCTGAGTGGGCGGCTGGAGAACAAGGGAGCCACAGGGTGCATCAATTATCTGACAACATGTTTCAAACTGCCTCTTTTTACCATCAGCTGCTTTTCACACAGCTGATTATCTGAACTCTATGGCACCAAACGAAAAAAAAAGCCAAGAGCAATTGCTTGATAAAGCCCCGCAGGTCTATTAGTATTCTCAAAGGGGTCTGTCTTATGTGGGACCAAAGCCTTGGACATAAAAAGAGTTGGACAAACGTTAACGCAGGCTCGCTATTTAGATTGAGTCCATGCCTTCTAAGTGCTGCAATAAGTCAACAGAAGAGCTAAAACGGACTACACATACATTCAGTCCACACTTGTCTTCAACCGTGCATTTTCTCGAATCCAGCCTACTTGGTTAAAAACCCCCAGAAACTTGTGTATATATTACCTTAATGTTAGCAATCCATTACACCGCAAGAGCCACGGCACAGTAAGACTATACTCTGCCTGCCCTGACAAATAGGTCTCCATGTCCCGGTTTCTGCACAACAGGGTCATAACTCTGAAAAGAAGACTCACATGTGGCAGCAAAGCTCATCGAGCACATTTTTATTTTGACAAATAGCTGGTAATGTTATTCATACTAGTTCAAATGAACATGGATTTGTGTCGGAACGGATTTATGACTAATATAGATTAGGAGGCAGGCGCGGTGAGGTTACGTTTGAACGTGTTAATGGCTTACTGGGACTCTTGACCCAATTAATCAATAACAGGGATATGTTACTAAACCATACACCACCCCACAGGAGGGCTTTTGTATTAATCTTCCGAAACCACTGGCAACTTTAAACATGGCTCTCGTGTTTTCATCTTTTTTACAAATCTCAAGGGCCGGACCTCATATTTATCACACACATAAGTCACGGACACACCGAGTGTGATACTCTGCGCCAGTTTTCCGCAAAGCCACTAATTTCCATATTCTGAGGCGAGATCAATAAAAACAGTTGTTTCATGAAGAAAAACATGTCCCGAGGAGAGCGGCATGTAATTCCATTTGGGCTGACCTCCGGTGTGAATTACAGCGTCTCTCATTAACTGATAATTATGTTTTCCAGATTTTCTAACAAACACAGCTCCCTGAGTCAATTACTTAACAGCATGAAGCACAATTTGTTTGTGATAGTGGCTCTATGTGCACATAAGCATACATGTAAATATTCCTTTATTAAGAATGTGGCTGAGAACGAGCCCTTTTCATCGCGGCTATTTGTTGTTATTATCTGAAGAGCTTTAAATTACAGACAAATAAACATGCAACACTTGCAGAATGAAAGAGGATATATTGTTAATCGCGTGTTTAGACCACAGATAAACTATGATGAATCTTTTGCAGCCAATTTAAAAATTGAGCGTCCAAATCCAGGTGAAATGCAAGTGCATGCTGCTAACAGCTACATCGCCGTAAATGACCAATCATCAATTGATTTATTGAGCTTAGCCCAATAAATTTAGTACTCAGTACTTTATGTCAACTTTCCTAGAGGGAGATGCTCATGTCACACATTTATCTATTTATTAAACAACAACGCTTTCCTTTAACCGCACCACCAATTTAGACAAAATCACTGAAGGCAACACCCAAAACTTTCAAGGAACGAAAGCACAGTCCAGGTGCAGATTGCAGAAATAATTACATTCAACAAACCTGACTGCATATCACACATACTGAGAAGTTCCACTAATTATCTCCTCTGAAACTGCCAACATATTGTTCATCACACTAAAAGGTCAGAAAATGGGTCGCACCATGTCAAAATATAAAGCTGATCGTCCCCACAGACGACACCACGCATCATCTCTCTTTTGTCTCTCTCTCTATCTCTCGATTAAGACTACAACCTCCCCGTCTCTCTTCTCGGTCTGTTTAGTGAAACTTCTTTGCACAGTCTTAGCAGTTCTGGACATATCTGATCCGCTCTTTCCTCCATCTTAAGAGCTTATCCAACTATGGAGTATCCACCCGCTGAAGAGATCAACGATTTAAAAAAGTCTGCTCCCGCCTTCCTCTCAGGTGATATGTCTCATATATTGGCCATTGTCGACTCCATACTAAAAATGACATGGTACTGTCGATTAAAGGTTGTACTAAACAAAAATGTTGCCCTGAGGGTTGTTTTAAGATGAACATTGGGTAACAGGAAGGAAAAATGTTAAGGATCCACAGATGCCCTGATAAACTTGTGGATAGGCCCATCTATGTGGAAACTAAAAGATCTGCCATTAACTTCTGTAGCGGGCTACTAGCTGGAGCACCTCATTGCCCCAACAATAACATAAAAAGCATATGTTTTGTCCTATCTGGAATTTACACAGTCTGTCTTCACATGTTATATTAACATGCGCTAACTCACCTGCTGGTAAGTGTTGTATCTAGCTTGGCCATCTCTTTTAATCACGCTGGTTAACTGTGGATGCTGGAATTCAAAACTGAAATATCTTGTGTTTGGTAATAACAAATCTTTTTTCACCACATCAGTGGGAAACTCAAAACAAACGCTCAGGATGCTTCTTGGCAAAAATCAGACTCCATTTCAGCCCAATTAAGTCCAATGAAATCCCCACTCCATTTAACACGTCCCTACCTTTGAGACATGATCTTGTATGCATCCGGCAGGTAACACCGCGTGTTCTCCATCTGTGCGGGGTCGGCGTCGCAGATCTTGTCGTCGGTGCGGCCGTAGTTGGCGCTCTCAATCATGATGACGTCGGTGCCCGGGCAGCGCAGCTCGATGGGGTAGCTCTCGCAGGACAGCTCCCTCCTCACCACCGCCATGGGGATGGGCGCTCGACTGAAGGCTGCAGAGGAAAAGAAACAGAATGAGAAAGTGTGACTTATTCTGAATCCTCCCCTTTTGTTTCACTGTGGTTAAAGGCTTTAACCACACCACACTTTATTGTGGATACAACTCTATCCTGGTGTCAGGGTTTATAGAAAAAATAAACCTGAATATTCCTACAGGAAAATACAAGAAGAGACGAGAGGACCTGCAATCAAAAGTTCTGACATTGAGACATCTGAGAAGAGGTTGTCCACCCTGGTCCAGAGAGTGTGGGCGGACAGGACACTGCTTGCTTGGAGTGGGTGGATGAGCAATACCACAGGGGCCCTTGAGAAGCCAGAGGGTTGAGCGCGAGATTGACACGGATCAAACATAAGGAAATAGACGCGGTGTTTGCATTCGGCTGTGAGAAAATAAACATTCATTACACGAGCATTCAACTGAGAAATTAGAGGACAGACAGACGCGCAGAGACGAAGAAAGCAGAGCGGAGTGTGTCTCATGTAAATTGGTACAATTTCCCTCAAGAGCAGAATCTATAAATCACAAGAGCCGCCTCATGCTTCGTCTTTTAAGGTGACACAGTGCACTTCAGTTAAACTACACGCCGGCAGGAGGCAGCGGGTCAAAAGGTGCTCGGTGCCTCAAGCCAAAGCCGAGAGTCTGTTTTGCCAAAAAAAATAAATAAATAAATAAAAAATCTGCTGTTTACCGCTGAGCCAAAATGGC